>PVKM010002416.1:0-65438 GCA_004027735.1 Carollia perspicillata | reverse complement strand
AAATTTCTTCACTGCATTATTCTGTCAGATCCACTGTTTTGTTTCTGTCCATTCTCAGGTTTTGCATTTTTAGTTTGACTGAGACGAATTCTTTTCAGATAAGAGAAGAATAAAAAACAATTAAAATAAACTTATTTTACTCTATAAACTATGCAAGTAAAATGTAGTTTAAATTTAAATTTTAAATGCTAGATTCCCCACTTCCTGAGTCGATAAAACTGTTTAAACCCCTATAATAGGTCTTACAATGATTATGCACATAGTTCACAAAGAAAGAAACATTAACAAAAGATGGTGGAGATTATGGTGGGATGTTATTGCAGCTAAGGGTATTGTCAACTGTTAGTAAAACCTCCCACAGGTATAATGAAAATGAAATTAAAAAATCTCAAAGTACAGCTTTAGGTTTTTTAAATATATATTCTTCTCTTCAAAAAAATCATACACTTCCTTGAGAGTAGTAATAAGACAAAAATTCTGACTTAATTAAAAATTAAAAAGAGAGAGAGTTCTAAACATCTGGATGATAATCAATAGCTGAGCAATAAACAGTAAGAGTAAACCATAAATCAAAGCAGACTGATATAATTGCCTCGTTCATAAAATTCTAAACTTAGGTGTTGATTGTAGTACATTCATTAACTATATTGTCCTATCTTCCCCTGTATATTTTACTTTAGTTTAAATATGCATTATCATGTCCCTATGGAATGTGTAGTTGTTAAAAAAAAACTATATCACTATCAATGAACTATAGTTACATGTCAGGATACAGCTAAACTAAATTATCTAATAATAAAGGCAACTGTGCATGTTGTATAATGAGTTTAGGTTTTCCCATAGTACAAAAACAAAAACAAAAAACAAACAAAAAGATTCTGATTAATGGAGTTTAATGAATTTGAGGTCAAAGTCATAACTTATGATTTGGTGCCTCTTTTCAAGTTAAAAATTCACATGAAAATAACTTGTCTGGAATCATATGCCTACGGATGTTGTTTGGAATATGCAATCTATTGGTAGAAAGAGTAATTGTGGAAACAAAATTGTTAGACAAATGTTATAGTCACTGAATTATGTTATGAAATGCAAAGGATGTTAAACTTTCAGAAGTAAGAAAAGAATCTTGGAAAGAAACAGAAATACACATAAACTTAATAAAAACACAACTTCATGACAAATAAAAAACCCTGATGAATGTGAAGCCACTCAAAACCTTGTTACAGTTTTGACCATGATCTCCTTAAATACATTTTCCTGTGGCTCGCATGATGCTATGTTTACCTGTTATTTCCTCCTACTTCTTTGAAAGTTCATCTAAGTAGTTTAAAGTAGTTTAAAACATATTTTTCCTTATCTTGAATTTAAAGAGATAAAGTCTTACTATCTTAATTCTAGGCTTCTTTTCTCAATCTATAATCTTTAAAAATGGCTTCAGTAACTTACATGATATTTCTAAATTCATATGATTGTACAGACTTTTATGAGAACCTAATTTATATACACCTGTCTGTAATATTATCTACTTGGGTAGTTAAAAATCATCACCTACACATAGGTTTTGATGGATACTTAGACTAGTTTTGCCCAAGTAGTAGAATACGTCTATTGTCTGGGCCTGGATCTTGTTTCCAAAATTATGTATTTCCTTCCAGAGGGAGAATGATGATAATTATCTTTTCATATGGAAACATGATTCTTTTAGGATGTTTGGTTCTTTATATTTGTTTCCATCCAATATGTTGCTTAGAAAATATCCTTGGGTTCGAATAGCCTACAACATTTATTTCTACATTTGGTTTATAGTATTAATACATAAAATTACTATTATACTTTAATGGTCTGATGCGGACACCGGCCCACAATATCTGAGGCATTATGGATGAGACATGAGACAAATTCACACAGACTACCAAATCCTGTGGAGAAAAAGGGACAGCATGGCTACCCTCTCAAGGGGAGAGCACCACGCACCCTTGCCCAGACAAGCTTTTATTGGGTTTAATTTGCACAGGAATACAAGTACAGCTTATTAATCATTGCCAGGCAGTAAGGATCAAACAGTAGATAGCATACAAAGAACTTTTAGGGGTTATTCTGAGTCAGGGTCTGTTAGCTAAAGGGCTATAAAACTTAGGGAAGCAACCTCATTTCCTACTCGGACCCTTATCACTTAATTAAGGGCATTCTTAGCAAAGCAGGTTTCACAGGATTTTATATATTCTTCCTTAGGCCTGATCACCTGGGGAGACCTCCCTTTCCAGCACAGGGCTGCACTGCCTTCTGTCATCATTTCAGGCTTAAGTCAGGCAGGGAAGTAGGGCAGCCAAGAGATTAGGAGACTTAAGGAAGACAGAATGAGGACTCAGGCTTTATCAAAGCCAAGGGGTGAGGGTCCATCACCCCCTTTTGCTGTATCCCCCCAAGTTCTTCCCTGGGGCGTCCATATGATTGTGCTTGTCTTAGGTCAATCCTCCCTTGAGGGATCTTACCCATCGTTGGCTAACTGACCAAGCACTGGAGGTCAATTATGGAAAAAGGAGCAGAAGCAGCACTCCTACCAGGGAGATAAGCTTTGTCTCCTTGGTGGCTTATGGTCTGAAGGTCACTCACTCAGCCTTGGCCATGGGGCGTTATAGCTCCTGAAACCAGGCAGGGTGGTTCTGAACAATGGTCCTAATTGTGTTGTGGTTGTATGGTCTATTATATGTGTGTGTGTATTGTTTTGCACTTCAAAGTCAAACTTTTACACAGAGAAATCTCTCATGTCTAAATATAGATTCAAAGCAAATCCAAACAAAATCCCATTAGCAATTTGTAAAAATTAACAGGCTGATTTTAATATTCATATAGAAATAATCTAAAAGCAAAAAAAGAAAAAATGTTGTAATACTTATAAGCTTTCATTTTAAGAATTACCCTACAGCTATGGTAATCGAGTATTATGTCAAATGGATACCCTTAAAGATTATGAATAAAAATACACAGAAATGGATCAGCAATTGTGTGGTCAGTTGACTTGTTGCAATGATGACAAAGCAACTTTCCAGACAAAGAATATTCTTTTGAACAAATGGTAACAGGACAACTGAAAATTCATTTTAAAGAAAAAAAAGAACATTAAGACTATCAACCATTTCCTCAAAAATCAAAATTTATCTGAGTTGAATCAGAGAGTTAAAGACAAAAACTAAAACTAATATTACTCAAAGGAAAGCTATGTGGCTATGGGGTTAGCAGACATTTCACAGATAAGATTTACTAGCTAAGTGATGTCATTACACACTATGGAATCAAGTTTATGTGAAATTCTAGAAAAGATAAAGTTATAGTGACAGAAAGAAGGTATTTTTTTTCAGATTCCAAGAATTGGGAATATAAAGAGGCAGGAGGAACAATTTTGAGGTTATGGAAATCATTTAAACTATGTTTTTAGTAAAGATAACATGACTGTATTATAATGAACAAAGCTTATCATTCAGTAGATCTAAAATGATTGGATTTTATTATAGGAATAAATTGTATTCACAAGTGAATTTTATTTTTCATATATTATTCAACAATAAATTTAGTGAGGTAAGGGGATAACATATATTTAGTGAATGCAAAACTTAAAATTTTGTTTATTTGTAGATGATCTGTGTTTATATGTATAAAATGAAGTACAAACTATAGTCAGATTTCTATGGACATATTTCTGTAAGATCATGTTTCCAACCAGACTATTATGTTTAAACAATGGAAGAAAGCATATAAAAACTGAAAACATCTACTTCATGAATAGTTTTATTTGGTTATTTCAAAACTATTTCATTCAAATAAAATGGCATTACTAAAAACTTTGCATCAAAATATTTTCATTAAAATATTTTCAATCAGTCATTCTGAAATGAAAAAACATAATTCATATTTTTTCAGAATGAGATATAATATATTTTTGGAAGTGGGGAATTAATGGAAATTCTCAGGCTAACAGTCCTTTATTCAAAACTACCTTAAATAGGGTAACTAATAGTAACTGAATAGTAACAAAAAGGGAAAAATACTATCAAATAATATATAGCTTATTATGTAATTCATAGTAAATAATAAATAAAGCCATTCTAAGACTGAAAGATATAACCACATACAGATACTGTCTCTAATACATGTTTGTTATAACATCTTCAAAGCAATTTACATTCCAAAGAAGAAAACATAATTATTTATTAAAAGTGAAACCATGTTCATTCTTACTAAAAAAAAATCTAACTGTGAGAATAGAACTGAACCATCAGGCTCACTGAACACAATCTGTTGTAAGCCATGTGGTCCCTCTTCTGCCATATTTTCTACAGAAATACAGAATCTTCCTAATTTTTAAGTGTTGAGTATATATTTTATATCTATCTAAAGATCATTAAATAAAGAGTAAATCATATTTTTATTAACAAAGCTACATTTTAAAATATCAGATGATCAGAATAATTTTTAATAAACAAATGTAGAACACTAATTATTTTATGTATTATATAAGAATATTCTTCTTTTTAAAGATTTTAGAGAGATGGGAAGGGAAGTAGAGAGAAAAGGAGAGAAACATTGATGTGGAGATAAACACTGATGGATTGCCTCTTGTACGTGCCCCAACTGGGGACCATACATGCAACCTAGACATGTGCTCTGAATGGTAACAAAACCCACAACCTTTTGGTTTGCAAAATGATGCCAAACCAACTGAGAGACAGTGGTCAGGGCAAGAACATTCTTAAGCATCTTGCAAGATGATGAATTGACTGATTGATTAGATTGTTTAGTATTTTAATAAAATATGTCAAAGTTTACAGCATTTTTGCCTGTTGATTAGATTATTTAGTATTTTAATAAAATATGTCAAAGTTTATAGCATTTTTGCCTGTCTGACTTCTGGATAGCATATCTCTATGCCCTGGAATTATGCAATTATACTCACCCTCACTCTTGGTGTCATTCATGTCAGAAACTTTCCACTGGGAACTATCATCATATTGGATTTGAATATGTCAACAAAAGTATTAACTAATCAGTCAGTAAATATTTTCCCTAGAACAATGAAATATGATGAATTTCTTACATACACACACAAAATGATGTGTACACCCTGCATTAAAATTTAAGGTAAAAATAACTCATTACTTTGAATATGCAAAACTTATACTTGTAACATATTTTCATTCATTTGCTAGAGACTGGTACTTGAGACAAAGATGGTAATTATATTCATTTTCTACTGCTACTATAGCAAATAACCACACC
This sequence comes from Carollia perspicillata, assembly GCA_004027735.1. NCBI lineage: Eukaryota > Metazoa > Chordata > Mammalia > Chiroptera > Phyllostomidae > Carollia > Carollia perspicillata. Next base: position 60,164 of record PVKM010002416.1, on the reverse strand, counting down.
TAATGGTGTCAGACAATACATCTTTAATATCTCACAATTTTGTAGGTCAGAAGTTCTAGTTGACTCTGCTGATTTCCTGCCCTTGATTTCACAAAGCCAAACTCATGGTGTCAGCCAACTGGGCTTTTCTCAGGATACTCAAGGAAAAATTTGCTTCCAATTCAGATTATTGCAAGAATCTAGGTCCTGATAGTCACAGGACTAAGGTTTCATTTCCTGCTGCCTGTCAGCTGGCAGATGACTTTAGCCCCTACAGGTTTTTCTCCTGACCTTGAACTGGTGATTCTAAATCCCAGTTCTAGCAATGGTGCTTAGAAACCTTCTCAGGCTTGCAATCTCTAACTCACCTTCTGTCAGATTTCTCTTCCCAGAGAAAATTCTCTGCAAAATGTATTTAAGAGCTCATATCAAGATGGGCCAAACAGACTAGTCACTCTATTTTAAGTTCCATGAGTTTAATTGCTACGTGATATAAAATATTCAGAATTCTGGAGGATTAGGAAAATGACACTTTTAGAGGGGGCCATTACTCTGTCTACCACAACAGTGAAGCAATTTAAAACCATAAAGGTGTTTCTTGTGCTGGAATCAAAATTTGAGTGCAAAGCTATTTCAAATACACCCAGACACTGAATGCCTAATTTCCCTTCACTTTCATTCAGTAAAACCAAACTTGTATATTTTAAGAAACATAAGGACATTCAATTACACAGTCAAATGACATTGGAAGATTAGAATTTTCATTCATATTTAAAATACATTTAAAAAGAAGTTATTTTTAAGAAATAAGTATCTATATATTTCAATATATTACATATACATGTATATGTTGGATTTTAGGGAAAGATGGATAGAGGTGGGAATGAAGCCTTGTATCATCTATGTTTGTGTGTTTATTAAATTACATCTGAACCCCTGGCTGGTGTAGCTCAATGGATTGAGCACGGGCCTGCGAACCAAACAACCGTGGTTCGATTCCCAGTCAGGGCACATGCGTGGGTTGTGGGCCAGTTCCCAGTGGGGGATGCACGAGAGGCAACCATACATTGATGTTTCTCTCCCTCTCTCCTTCCCTTCCCATCTAAAGATAAATAAATAAAATCTTTTAAAAAAAGTTGTTAGTAAGCATATTCACTTAAAAAATTAATAAATAAATAAATTACATCTGAGAAGACAGAAGAGGTTTGACGAGATCAATCTCAGAAAGATCCAGTGAAAGGAAAAAAAATCTCTTTGGCATGGGGAAGTGTTCCTTCTTTGTTCTCCCTTGCTTTTTTTAATAAGTCATGAAGACTATGCACTTGCTCTTTATACAATAGCTTTTCCACTGTGCACGTGCTGTATTTCTTTCCCTGAAGGACAAAATGTTGTAAGGATATAGAATATTTGAAAAACACATAATGATTTTGATGTATCTTTACTATTAAGGAAAACACATTAGTCATGAGCACATGGAGAAAACAACTTAAGACAAAGACACATCTCAATACATGTATTTCATTCCTGGTAGCATAACACACAGGGGTTATTTTGAATACAATTAATTTTTAAAATTAAACTTTGAAGATATTATGCTACGTGAACAAAGCCAGATGCTAAAACAACAAATATTGTACTATTCCACTTATATGAGGTATTCAGTCTAGGCAAGTTCATAGACAGAAAGGATTGGCAAGGGCTGGGTGGGGGTGGGGCGATGAAAGTCATTGTTTAATATGTACAGAGATCTGCTGGGAATGATAAAAATCCTGAAAAAGTAGTGATAATATTAGGACAACATTTTGAATGTACTTAATGTCACTAAATTGCTCATGTCAGTGGAAAATTTTATGTTATATGTATAATTTTCCACAATAAAAAGCAGTCTTTATAAATTATGCTAGTCTTTGGAAATCACACACACACACACACACACACACTCACACACACCCCTTTACTATTTTATGGTTCATGAACAAATTAAGTAAATAATTTTGTTTAATTATAGATGCTAGTTACTGTAAAAAGAACACATTTAAAAATTTAGAAAGGCCAGCAAATCTGTACCTATGAGGCAAATTTTTACATAAATGTTTATACTAAATAAAGAAGAATGGTTAATAAAGCTATGAAGTTTGGGGAAAATAACAAAATTAAACCAAATACAGTAGAATGAAAAATATATATACATGAACATAAATTCATGATATAAAATATGTTTACAAAGGTAAAAGACTAATTGAGAAGGGCAATAATATAGGTAAATCTTTGGTAAAACTATAAAGAAAAAGATTGAGGGTACAAATAAATAGCAGGGGTAAAAAAATGATGTTTTTACTTTTTGTCTGCCTTTCTCACCTAAAACCTACTTTCTTGGGAATAGACATTTTTCTTTATTTACTACTTATAACTGGCAAAATAATAGTCTCCCAAAAGGCACATTGTAATTTAATATAACCTGTGACTGTTGTTACCTTGCATACAAGGGGAATTTTGCAGATGTGATTAAGACTCTTGGAAATAGAAAGTATCTAGGATTATACAAGTGTGTCTGGTGAAATAACATCTGTTTTCTGAATGAAAGAGGAGGAAACAAGGTCAACATCAGAAAATATTTAAAGATGCTGGGCTGCTGCCTTTGAAAATATATGAAGGAATGTCAAGCCAAGGTAATGGAAAGAGGATGAACTCCTCACTAGAGCTTTCAAAAGGCTCTTTAATTTTAGATCAGTGAAACCCATTTTGGACTTCTTTTAACATTGATACATTTGTCTTGTTTAAGTCATTAAGTTTTTGGTAATTTGTTATAGGGGCAATACATGCCTAAATATACAGTTGTATTCTGAGCACCTAGAATAGTCTTTGGCACAAGAAATAAGTCAACAAATTGAATTATAGGTTGCAAGATCCACATTGTTCCAAATTAATTGTCATTTCACCAATGTAATTATATCCAAAGTATTGATTCTACTATATTAACATTAGAGTATTTTCCAGAAGCTCTGTTTCAGCTGTGCATTGGACACTGGAATGCATATCTGAATAAAGGAAAGACAATCGGAACTGGAGACATGAAATGCCTCAGGTCACAGATTTCACAGAAATACAATAGGATCAGGTTGAGTAATTTCTACATTCCTTTTCAAGCAGGGTCTTTCTGTAACAAAAGGTCAAGAAAAAATTAATTTGTCATAGGTGACATTTTCAGCATTATTACCTATTTCACAAAAACAAAGTTGCTCAAATTAAAAGTGATAAGTCCATGTAAAAAATAATTCCTAGAGTCTAAAGATAATTAGGGCTAGATGATTTCCAGAAATGAAACAAAAGTAAAACAAGACCACTAGCCTGTGTTTTAAGGCTAATTATTTTATAAGGCCCTTTAGTTTGGCAGTAGTCCTCTAGGTTTCAGCATTTTAAAACTTCATAGGATACTGTAGACTATGCCAGTCATTCACTAATTTATTAGTTCATTAATTCATCAAATAGTAATTGAATATTTAAAAAGGTCCAAGGAGTGCTCTAGTGTACCAAAAAATAAAGTCAATTCTTCAGAAGGCAGAAGCCATCAGCACTGTGAGGGCAAATTCACTGTATTAGAACGGACCTCACCTGAGGAAATATAAGTTCATTATAATTTCATTTGACTTAACATGTCCCAGGAATATCATCAAATGGCCTAGAGGACCTATGTTTGTTTGATTTTAATTGGTTATGGAAATGCTATGGCTATAATAATGGCCACCAAATCATTATGAAGTTTCTAAGATTTTAAAAACATATAACATGATATACAAATAATGTATTAAAAACAAATTTTCCAATAGAGGGTAATATTGCAAGTTTTATAATTAAGAGGCTGTTATATTGACAATTTGATTTACTTCTTATGGGTCATACAGTTTCTCAAAAGTAATTTGAAAATAAGGCTAACCACCATCCACTCCACAAATAGGCAAATACTTCTACATTTCTGCATTTCAGAAATGTCTGCATTTCAGAAATGTCCTTAAGAATTTAAAATGAGTTCCACTGTCACAGTATGCAGTATTAAACTATCCTGAAAAAAATCAATTTAAATAAGAAACTTACTTTTCTAAGAAACATTTATATCTTTCTATTTATTCTTCAACCAATGTAAAGAAAACTAACTTGACATAATTCCTTGCTGTTAAAGTTATTTTATGATTCCATCAAAAGATTAAACTATACAGGTAGTATGTTACATGCAAATATCTTAGTAATGAAAAAGATGGAAGATGATATGTTATGTAAGCATACATTGGCTAAACATAATAATCCTCAAAGTTTCTGATTAGGTGTCATCATTTCTTGAAAAAATAAACAGATTAAAATAGCTAAGGTAACTCTCAGCTCTCTGCTTCTTTTTATTAGGTGATCTCTCTAAACTACATCTTCTGTGTATGCCTGCTGTTGACCTCATCGTCTTAAAAAGATGAAAGAAGGAGCTCCTACCCTATGCAACAGCATGGATGGAACTGGAGAGCATTATGCTGAGTGAAATAAGCCAGGCGGTAAAAGACAAATACCATATGATCTCACCTTTAACAGGAACCTAAGCAACTAAACAAACAAGCAAGCAAAATATAAACAAAGACATTGAAATAGAAAATGGGGTGACAGTAACCAGAGGGGAGAGGGGAGGGAATTTCAGGGGAAAAAGGGAAGGGATTATAGGAACAAGTATAAAGGACACATGGACAAAAACTAAGGGGGGTGGAAATGGGAGGGAGGTGGGGAGCACTGGGGAGGTGGACTGGGACGGGAGTAAAAGACAGAAAACTATACTTGAATAACAATTAAAATAAAATTTAAAAAAAGATGTGGTTAAGGAAAAGGATTAGCAGAGCACAAAATAAAAGATGATTTCTTTTTCGTACGTATTTTCGTATGAGGTTTTCTGGTTAAATCTGACTTTAAGTTTCTTCTTTTCAATAGTCGCCCAAGGAGATTTCTTCATTGCGTTTAGATAGAAAGAAAAAGAGAGAAACGTCTATTGGCTGCTTCCTATACATGCACCAACCAGCGATCAAACCCATAACCTAAGCTAGTGCTCTGACAGGGGATCAAACCTGTGACCTTTTGGTTTATGGGATGACACTCCAACCAACTGAGCCACACCAGCCACGCAACTCCCAAGTGAATATCCTTTTGCATCAAGAATAATAATGTGCAGGCCATGTAGAAACACTGGAAGTAGCCATGTACTTACTTACAATCTAGTGGGGTGATTATGATTATGTTTCTTATTTAGCTCTCATATTTTTATACTGTCAACTTGGAAAATCTGGAGCTAAATTTCCATAAATCCTTCTATTTGCATGGCTCCCATTTTAAATTGAAAAAAGAGAACATTCGGTGAAATTTTGAGGGTAGAAGTAAAGCAGCATATATACTAGTCTCTGCAAATCACTGTGGTTAGAGAAGCCAAGAAAGAAATTCAGATGTGCTGTCAGCTTTCAGCATGTCTTTGCTCCACTCCATGTGTGAGAGATAACAGATAGATAGATGCCAGTAGGTTAGGTTCCTGCCTTCTATTCTCACACACCCTGCATCCAGCTCTTTCTCCCATCTGTGGAGTGGATCATTACTACTCCTCAGACACATCACCAGACATAAAAGTAAAGTCATCTGCTTTCCTAACTCAACCTGTCTGAAGCAGTTATGATATCAAAAATAATTTCAGCCCTGGCTGGTGTAGCTCAGTGGATTGAGCATGGGCCTGCAAGCTAGAGGATCATGGTTTGATTCCCAATCAGGGCACATGCCTGGGTTCCAGGCCAGATCCCAGGAAGGGACGCATGAGAGGCAACCATACATTGATATTTCTCTCCCTCTCTCCTTCCCTTCCCCTGTAAAGATAAATAAACAAAGTCTTTAAAAAAATAATTTCAGAGGAACTGAAAATTAAGGATGAGAATCTCTAAGTGGTATTCTCATCTGATTGGAATGAAAGGCTATAATGTCCCTATTGCCAGTGTTAGAAAGCATGAGCAGCAGGAAAACATTTACTTACGTTATCCCCAGTAGATGCTTGTAATCAAGTGCATACTGAAAGTCAAGTTTTAATTTATCTGGTACATTCTGGCATAATAGAGTAACAGTGACAATAAAGGGGGATGGGTGATTCTAAGTACACTGAGCGACTTGGATAAATAAATTTATCAGCTCAAGGCATATTCTTAGGTCAAGGCCCACTTAGAGTCCAGAAAACTTTATTTGAAATCACCATATAATTAAAATTTTCTAAAATTTCCAAAACCAACCCAAAATTAAAGTGTAGCCTGAATACAATGCAGATTAAATTTACAAGCATGCAAGATCTACAGTTTTAAGTTTAAGTATAGATCAAGAGGGTGGGGCACCCTTCAATTTGCAGAGAGTTCATATGAACAGTTTGTGATAGCACTTTGGAACTTAAAATGTATCTTCTTTTTAAATAATATGCATGTGCAGTCTCACTGTAATTAATCAGCATTTTAGATTGGTTTCATAAAAATACTTATGACAAGGATATTCGTAGGGTAGTCTCTAGTCCTGGCATTGGTATTGGAACCCTTGGTTGAAACCAGTATGTACGTAAAACGCCATGCTCCATGAAAACTAATATCAATCAAATCCTAGCTGGTTTCCCCAGACCTTGTTAAAATGCCTCATAATTATTTGGCAATGTAAAGGACTCTTGTTATCCATACAGAATTTTTGTAAGGGGGTTGCAGAGTTTATGTTCAAAGCATGTCTCTTCCTTCTTTGTTGGGGTAGAATTCAAGGAGAATCACCCACATAATTTAAATTAGCTATAATGAGACCAAAATCCCCATTTTCCTATTTGGTGTCAAATTGGGAAAATACTTTCTAATATAAACCCCAAATCTCAATGAGCAAGGGAACAAGCAGGGCTAAGAGATGAGAAAAAAAATTTTCAGGAAACTATCAACAAGAGAGGATTGGTAAATTGATCTCTGTAGGAATTAACACTGATGAACTGAAAAAGTAAGAATTGTTAAACTTTGCACATATATAACTTTAATCAATGTAAGAAATAGTGTATCAACCTGCTAGGATCGACATAACAAAATAACACAACTTGTGTTATCAAAATAGGCAGTTAGTTATTAATGAAGAGAAGGGAGCAAATTAAGCCTGATTAAGTCTGGAAATAACACTTCACAGTTACTGTGGGCGACATTGTTCCAGACAGCATCCTGCCTACTAACCTTGGCAGGAAAGCCAGCCTTGCAGCCACTCCAGAGGGGTAACCAGCACATCCAGTTAGATCAATGGAGGAGGGAGGAGAGAACAGCAAGCAGGGGGATTCCTGTCACTGACCGTGTGCACAGTAGAAGCCAAATAACCAGCAGAACTAGGAGACCTTCCTGGTAGGAGCCAAAATGGTAACCATAAAAGAAGGGTGGGACTAGCCTGAGAAGGTCTGGAAAAAGGATGGGACTGGAGAAGAGCAGGCGTAAAACCTCTGGAAAATCCAGGAAAGAGATAGGATAAAGGGAGGGCACCAGCACAGGCACAGGAAAATCCAGGAAAGAACTTGGATAGTTTGAAAGAAGGTTTACTCTTTCCCTGAATGCAAGGGAAAGCCTGACAAAGAACTCAGCACCAGCCCTCCTTGGAGCATCCCTGTGCCCTTCTTTCTCTGGGGCACAGAATTTTTGCCTTCTTTCCTTCTAACCTGTAAGTATCCCCACATGACTTGCAACCAGGGGAGCAGGAAGCACTGGCAGAAGACTCTCTTTTTGCCTCTGTAACTTCCTCTCCTGAGTCCACACAGCTACCTGCTCTTGGCCCCTCCGAGAATGGCCTGTCACTTTTAGCTTTAATAAATCTTGCCACTGTCTCTTAAAACTCCATCTGTGTGAGTGTGTCTGAAATCCTTCTCTCCTGACACTGCAGAAGAGCCCATTTCCTCTGGTAATAGTGTGACTTCAACAACAAAAAAATATTTTTTTACTGTTCTGGAGGTTGAAAGTGCAATATCAAGGTGTCATCAGAGTAGGTTCTAGTGGGACCATTCTCTTTGACTTGCAGATAACTGCCTTCTTAGAGTGTCCAGTGTGCCTTTTCTCTGTGCATGCCCACATTTGGTGTCTTTTCCCCTTCTTAAAAAGATGCCAATCCTATTGGACTAGAGCCACCTCTTATCACCAAATGTAATTACCTCCATAAGGGCCCAGTCTTCGAGTATAGTCCCATAGGGTTTTAGGGCTTCAACACATGGTTCTTAGGAACACATAGTTTAGTCTGTAACAGACTGTTATACATCGAAGATCATGCTTTGCCATGTGACTTTCTTAACTATCCAAAAGAGCTGTATTTGAATTTACATAAAGGGACACATTATTAATGCTAACTTTGTATATGTGGGGCAGGGAGCTTTATTTTGTAATGACTACCCATGCAGTTTCTCTTATCACAAAATAACATATACCTTGACAATATTTTATAATTTATTTTATTTATCATAGATGCGATATTAGATTTTGTTTAAATAAAGAAGAAAAGTCTCCAAGTCTTCCACATGGGAACCCTTGTTTCATTCAAATGTCACATTTCAGAAAATCTTTCAAAATCATCAAATCTGAAAACTTGTTTCTAACCAGAGGTTTAATACAGCTTTATTTTCTGTAGTACACATTTTCTATTTATCTCTTGTATTTGCTCATTATTCTCTTAAACAAAGTAAATATATATTTCTTATTTTTTTAGAGAGAGGGGAAAGGGAGGAGAAAGAGAGGGAGAGAAACATCAATGTGTGGTTGCCTCTAATATGTCCCCTACCAGAGACCTGGCCTGCAACCCAGGCATGTGCCCTGACTGGGAATCGAACCGGTGACCCTTTGCTTCACAGGCCTGGCTAAAATCTACTGAGTTTAGCCAGGGCTAAATACATGTTTCTGAGTATAGAAATATCATCAGTCAAATTCACCAATACACTATTAGTGCCTAAAATAATATCTGACAAAGGGAAAAGATTTCATATATCTTTGTTTGTTATCATATTATAATAATGGATTTACAATTAGATTATTTTTACAAAGAATAATACTTATAAAAACATGTTAAATATAAAAATATAAGACTAAAAATCAACAATAATTCTAGATATGTTCACTATTGGTATGTAATTATATTTCAATTATTTTTTTTCAAATATATTCTATTCCATATACTATACAAAGTCTGTTCAGAAGTTATTCAGACATGTAATCTGAAACATAGAGACATTTTTTGAAGAGGATATAAGATACAAGATACATTGTACATAGGACAATGATGCCTCAGTGCACTTCAAAGTAGGCACTTTGGGGCCTCAATGGTGGTCCCAATCACCATCAGCTGCCCTGTTCTATTTTCCAGAATCTAATGATGCTCCTAAACCTCTTCCCTTTCCAAGATAATTTTAGTTTTGGGAAAAGACAGAAGTCACAAGGCACCAGATCTGAGCTGTAGTGGGGCTGAGTCACTTGGGTGATTTGATGTTTTTCAAGAAAACTCTGCACAAGATATGATACATGAGCAGATGCATTATCATGATGAAGCTGTCAGTCACCAGTTGCCCATAGCTGTGGCCTTCCAAATCATCCAAGTAGTTTCTGTGGAGAGATGTTCAAACTGAACACAAAATTTGATGCACATTTATTTCTGTACTCACTCAGTCATTTTTAATGCTATGGCCACACAGTACTCATGCTCACTCAAGGGCATCTACTGTCCCCACTGACTAGTACAGTAAAGTCGTCATTATTCTCACACGTGCATTCCAGTCCACTCCCCTTGGTTGCTAGTTTACCTCAATGGCCTGCAAACCATCCTCATTATAATAACAATGGCTTGACTTTCTCTGGACAGACCTCGTATATATACATATATATCACATATCTCCACTATACTGTCTTGTCTACTCAACAAAAACTTTTTGGAGTTAGTAAACAGAAAATGCATAATCTTTCATCAGGATAATGTAAGGGTGCTTGTGTCTTTGACGACCAGGAAAAAAACTGTTACAGGTTGGCTGGCAAATGCTGATTCATTTGCCATATTCACCAGACATTTCACCTTTGGATTTCCTTTTATTTTATCTTTTCAAAATTACCTTAATGGGAAAAAATAAATCAATTCCCTGGAAGACTGTAAAAAGCACCTGGAATGTTCTTTATTCAAAAAGATAAAAAAATTGGGAAGATGGGAAAATGAAATTGCCTGAAAAAGGGCAGAAGGTAGAGGAACAAAACAGTGAATATGGGATTTTTGGGAAAAAAAAACAGTGAATATGTTGCTCCATAAAATTATTGGTGAAAGTGAAAAACGTGTCTTTTGTTTTTACTTAAAAACCAATCGAAACTTTTGGTTAACTGATATGCATTGGTTATGTTTATTCTTATGAATTTTTTAATAAATTGCAAATGATATTTTTTTTAGTTTCTTGTTCTGATAGTTTATTATTGGTGTATAAAAATACAACAAATTTCTGAATATTTATTTTGTACCCTGCTAATTTACCAAATTTATAAATTGTATCGGTTCTACTAGTTTTTATGGAGGAATCTTTACAGTTTTCTATATACAGTATCATGTCATCTGCAAATAATGACAACTTTACTTCTTCCTTTCCAATTTGAATGCCTGTTACTTCTTCTTCTTGTCTGATTGGTGTGTCTAGGGCTTCCCGTATGATGTAAGAATACACACATGCACACACACACACACACACACACACAATCCAGTCATTTACTTTTTCAATTCAGGTTTCCGTTTTTACCCGGGGGTCGGAGAGAGGTGTAGAATGACTACATTGGGGCCAGTTAGAGAGTCTCCTTCTTTGTGAAGATGGGAAAAAGCCATTAACACAGAGATGGTAGGGATGTAGAGTCAATTTTTCTATTTTCCTGACAGCAGGCATCCTCTCAGGTTGTGTATAGATAACATTTGTGAATGGAAAATAGATTGGCTTAAAAATATCTTTTTATGTATTACCTAAAAGAAGTCTTATGGTACTTAGAGAATATGTATAACATTGTATGAGGCTTCCCAGCCTTAGATGACCAAAGTTATACAGCAACTGTAATGTTAAAACTTGAACTGAATTGAAAACCAGTAGTTGGAAGTTTTGGGGTAAATTTCAATAGATTTCTTGTTGTCATAGTCATATGTCTCTATTTCTCCTATTTATTCCTTTGGACGAGATTCTTTTTATTTTGTGATAATGTGCCTTTTAGAATTTTTAAAACCCAGAGTACAGGTAGTTTTCAAACCTATCTAACTATATCTATATCAACTATATCACCATCTGTATTTACATCTGTCTATGTCTATATCCATACCTATATCTATCTATCTGTCTATTTACCTATTCACATATGACAGTGATAAAGAATAAAAAAAGGAAAGTTATTTGAAAAATATAAGGAAAAGAAATAGAAAATTCTACCTCAGAATAGCTACAAAAAAAAGATTTCCAATAAAATAACAAAGACAACAATAAATTAAAGTTATGGCTTAAGGATAATAATTAATGCCTTAATTCATTTCTCCAGGGCCAGGGATAAAGTGAAATGGTTATCAGTAGGAAATAAAACTATCAGTGATAATGAGAACAGAGTGACTTGAAATGGAAGGAACATAAAAGGAACAGAGAGATGATGGCATAATTAAGCCTCCTAGCTAAAGCTCAATGAAACACACATGACATGATCCAGGGTGAGCTGTGATAATTATTTTCTATGTGTCTTAGAAACATATGGCTCCTTGAAACAATGTGTCCACTTATGTTGTTGTGTAATGAGTTTTCTTACTGTGCTTATGCAAATTGGTTATTCAAGTGTAGACTAGAACATGATACCACCTGTCATTTCCCTAACTGTGGCACAGACTGTAAAATTAGTATACTGCACGTTTATGCAAAGAAGATAGTGATTACTAACACTGAGCATTTTACATTGAGAATGACATCCTATTAAGTTATGCATAATCAACTTTCACTTATTGATAGTTATGGAAGAGCATACAAAATCCAAAAATAAAAAATAACAGTGTGTGTGTTTGAATGTGTCAGAGAGAGAGAGAGAGAGAGACAAAGAGAGACAGAGAGAGACAGAGAGAGAGGAAGAAAGACAGCACTTAACTGTTGAATAGAACATTGATGCAAAAGGATCTAGAAAAATGTTTCATTGTTATATTTATTTCTTAATAACCTAAGGCAGTAATTCTTGTTCAAAAGTTATACTTTTTCTATTGACTTACAAAATTCTGAATCTTATTATAAAGTTCTTAAGAAAGGACATTAAAAATTTTGATGTAGATTGCATGACAATTATTAAAACCCAAAGGACTATATATAATAAATGATGTCCGTAAGAATGCATGGCTTTATTCAAATCATTACACTTACATTAATATTTCAAATGACATTCTAGAAAAGGTATAATTAACTGCATTCTCTATGAGGAAAGGGATAATCTTGCTTTCAACTTTGTCCTTGCAATAAACCTTATTAATGAACATTTTGCATATCACAAATGAAAATTAAAGCAAAATGGAAGCTTTGTTGACCAAGAAGAAATTAATACTTCAAGAGATAAAAATTAATGTGCAGATATTTACAAAGAGGATCTAAAGATGGCCAACAGACACATGAAAAAATGCTTAATATCATCATGAAAATGCAAGTTAAAATTACAAAGAGGTACCACTTCACACACATAGGAGAATCGTTATTCTCAAAAGTCAGCAAACAACAAGTGTGGGAATGAAAGTGAAGACAAGAGAACCCTCATGCACTGTTGGTGGGAATGAAAATTGATGCAGCCGTTATGGAGAACAGTATGAAGCTTCCTCAAAAAAATTAAAATTAGAACCACCCTTTAATGCAACAACTCCACTTTCAGATATTTATCAGAAGAAAACAAAAACACTAATTCAAAAGGGTTTTGCACCCTTATTATCATTGTGGCATTATTCACAATATCCAAGATTAGCAGCGAACTAGGTGTCTGTTGATGAACGGATAAAGATGATATGGCACATGTATGCAATGGAGTACTACTCAGTAAGAAAAAAATAAAATCATGCCATTTGCAACGACATGGATGGACCTAGAGAGTATTATGATAAGTAAAATAAGTCAGAGAAAGGTAAGTATCATATCATTTCTTTTATTTCTGGAATCATATAAAGAAGATAAACCAATAAGGAAACAAAGCAAAACAGAAACAAACTCATAGATACAGAGAAAAATAAAAATGATGGTTGCCAGGAACGGGGGTGTGGGGAGATGGGTGGAAAAAGTGAAAGGAAATAAGAACAGCAAACTTTCACTTTTAAAATATGTAAGTCATGGAGCTATAATCTAGAGCATTGGAAATGTAGCCAATAATGTTGTCATAATGCAGTGCCTGACCCAAAATAGTTATAAATTATTTCTTTCATTCTTCATAAAAAATAAAATACAATGTAATGCTTCAAAAATCAAACAAATCCTAAATCCTGATAGTCTTAATATTTGAAGTTTCTTTTTGAAAAAATATCTTAGGCTCACTTTCTAGATAATAGGTATGTACTCTAACCAATTTGTATTTTCCAAGGATTTGTGTCACAAATACACAAACACACCACACTAACAAAGGACTTCTTATTTAATTGAATTTATTTTATTGGGATCATAGAGTTTATATAATTTTGAGACAAGTTCTTTTTCTTCATCTTTTAAAAATATTATTAATATTACTCTTATAAACCTTTTTTTAAAAATTCGCCAAATGTCTACGTATTTTTTGATGTGATGTTATACAGTTAAGCTTCCATGGGGCTTGCAGGCAAGGAGATATGTTGGGGTGCTCTGGCAAACACACCTTGGCCACCCCAAGAGAGTTTGAGCTTCTAGTATTTGCCTCAGCTGCTGGCAGGCTGCATATTTGACATTCTTGGTCGCTAATACAGCCTTGGTGAGTCGAAGGGCCATCTCGGCGGGCCTCTCCATTAACTCATTCTTACCATCACAGATACAACATTCATGAGCCTATTGTGTAGCTCTTGGGGTTTTCAATAGCAGGAACTAGCTGACATTAACTAGCTGACATCAGCCAACTCAGCTGCCTGGGTCATTCTGCCTAATTTGCTGTTTAGTGATTCTTCTGCAGTGGATAATCGCTAGAAGGCATTAACACATAATGGAAATAACTTCATATTTCAGGTGCATTTTTATAGGCTCTTCCTCTCTCCTAAACACACTTCCCAATAATCTGTAATGTCTTCTCTCAGCAGTTCTGACCCAACAAAGTATTTGAAACTGCCCATCTAACACATACATTCTAACCACAAGTCATAGCTTCTTTGCCACAAAGTGTATCAAAAGACCCACTACTTGAAACTGCTTATGGGCAGACTGTTTCCTTGTCTCTGTCTTTGGAGACCGGCGCTGAGTGGAGCTGTCTCGCAGTCACATGTCACTTCCATCCTACACTCACACTCTAAATCACAGGTGACAAACACAAGGCCCGTGGCCCGAATCCGGCCCTCCACCTTCTTTTACCCAGCCTGCACCTTGTTTCTACCCAGCAGAAGTGCTGAACTCTCGCGTAACTGTTAAGGAGTAGTTGCATGTATACAATCCTAAAATTACATTCAGCTCTTTGAAGGCAACCGTGAGGCTGATGTGGCCCCTGGTGAGAATGAGCTTGACACCCCTGCTCAAAATGGACTGCCATCCATAGCAGCCACCATAAGTGTGAACTGAGGAAGACCCAACAGTTTAATGATGGTGGACATTTGTTATTTTCTTAAAAGATCCTCTTTGCTGTTTTAGTTTAGTTAGAAAAATATTAAGTAGAATTCATTGGGCTTGAGCAAATAAAATTGCTCTTAGGAAATTACTCCTGTTCACTGCTCTCTGAGGTCAGTCATCACAGTGTGGGGCGGCACATGAAGGAGCGCTGACCATGAAAAGAAGAAGGAAAGGGACCATTATCAATTAAACACGCTCTTCAATTGTTTTAAAACATTAATGAAATATCCCCAAAGGCATATGGTAACCAGAAAAATGCAAGCTGCTGATTACACTTCGGTTAGCAGTAAATTTGCAATATACGGAGCAATTAAATCTTCATGGATCAATGAAACTTAGCAAAGGTGCTTTCCAGAGTCAGTGCTGAGCTCACTCACAAAGTCAGAGAAACATGAAGGTCTTTTAGGTCATAGAAGCTTGATAAACCCACTTAAAGCGATTCCTTTTTTAAAAAATTGGCATCGTTTAACTTTCCTTACAAATAATTTTAACTCAAAATTTCCAGGTTATAAAACATAGAATTGCGATTAAATTTTAAACAAAACATTACATTTTATTTTATACATTTTTCAGTTTTCTAAGAATTGAGACATAAATATTTTTAAAAGTAAACAGAACAATTGATGGCATTATAAATATAGCCAATTCTATTAAATGATTTCCTCAAATACATATTCATATTAACTGAATTTTAGAAAGAACATAAACCAAAAAGGATATTGATTTTTTAATATCACTGTTATATGCAAAATAAAATAAAATATATATTTCTTCTAGACAGTTAATATCTTTGTACGATAAAGATAAAAGGTCAATCATTCTAATTAAAATGGAAAACTAAATTATATGCTTGAATTATGAATTTACTCATGAATTCATAAAAGAAATTGTAATGCAATCCTACACACGCATACACGCATCTGCTTATACTTCCTTAAGTTTAAGTAATTTGGAATCATAATATCTACAAAGACCTCAAAATATTTAAGTAAAACATAAAAACATAAATATTTATAAACTAACATTTTAAGAAAAAATTACAAAAATGTTTCCTTATTTTTGGCTCAAATTTTGTAATAAATACACAATTTATTGACAACCATATTTTCTTAAAAGCAAATTTGAATAATAGAAAAATGCTTCTAATTACAATAGTACTAAAACATGAACAGATATAATATGTAAATATATGGTATATAATATATATGTATTACATACAATACTACTTATGTAATATTGAGAAGTAACATATTTTGTAAATTTGTGTTAAATTTGACAAAACTAAGGAGGAACTTGGGTTTTTTTTGGCAATCCCATCTAGACACTAACATTTTATGTTTGATTTGTAATAGTCATTGAGGTTTTATGCAATTTCAATGATTTAGAGATTTTATTGTTTTAATAACAAAATTAGTAAGTTTATTCAAAACCCCAGTTCAAGTGAGTTTTAAAAGTTGACCTCACTTTGAGGCCTTTTGCCCTTCCAGTTGATAATCTAATGCCTTATTTCTTTATTGAAGCTGGGAGACACAGTAGGCAGTGCTATAATTTTCACTTTAATCATCTAATAAAGTTGAGAAAAATTAAGGGGAAACATATTTACTTATTTATCTATCTATCTATTTGTGATTTTTACTATTTTTCTTTCTTGCTTATGTTCCAGTGAACCTTTTATTATTTCCTTTCCAAATTCTTTATTTCCTCTCCATCTGGTAATGTCTTCATTTCCCCTCATTCCTGAGAAATCATTCATTGGATATAGAATTATGGGTTGTTTTTTTCTTTTAGTTTTTAAAACTATTAAATCACGTCCTTCTGGCCTCCAAAGTGTCTGCTAACATATGCATTGTTATATGAGTTATTTTCCATATAGATAAAGTGTCATTTTTCTCTCTCTGCTCTCAAGATTTTTTCCTCTTTTTTAATAAGTTTGACTATGATGTACATTTGCCACAAATTTCTGGAATATATCCTGTTTGGAATTGCTCAGCTTCTTGAATTTTTCCCAAATTTGTTGTCTTTTCCAAATTTGGAAAAATTTTAATCATGATTTTTTTCAAGTTTTTGGAAAATTTTCAAAATATCAAGTTTTTGTAAACCTTGTTACAAAAACAAGTTTTTTTTTTTAAAAAAAAACTTCTATCCGTCCAGGATTTGAGTGACATGAATTTTAAATTTTTGTTATAACACCACATAAATCAGAGGCTGTGGCACTCTAACACAGCCTCTGTGTTATAATTTTTTAATATATATTTTTCTCTGATGTTGAGATTACACAGATTTTATTTTCTATCCTCAAGTTCACTGATTCTTTACTTGGTTCTTTGAATTCTGCCGTTGCACTCACCCATGGACATTTTTATTCTGGTTATTATATTTTTCACTTCTAAAATTTTCATTTCTACATTTTTATGTCTTTAATTTCTTTGATGAGACTCCTTTTTTTTAGTTTTTTGAGTCTTTTTACCATTTCATTTGCCACAAGCATGTTCATATTTATTCACTGAAGTATTGTTATGATATTTCTTGTCAGATATTTCTAACATCTGTGATATCTCAATTGTCATTCAATTTTAGGTTTTCCTGCTTTTAGTTGTGATAAGAGATTTTTTATGGAAACCTGGACATTTTATATTATATTGTATGAAACTGGATCTTATTCGATAAAGAGGGAAATGCCACTGGTGGGGGTAGAGGGTTGACGTGGAAGTCCTGTTCCACTTTCACTGAGGTGGGAGAGGCTCCTTGTTACTGTTGAGAGCGAACAAGCATTCAGGCTTCTCTCTACCCCTGCACTGGCACGGAACTGGATGAACAGGGCAAAGAAGGCTGTCTGGTTACCTGTACCTTTGAGCTGTGGTGACTCTCCACTTGTCCTCTTCAGTCACCATCCAGAGAAGAGGGGGAAGGTGCCTCATTACCACCAGGTGGGGTGTAACTGCAGGCTCCCTGGTTTGTCTCTCCTGATGTGGGGAGAGGGCGGATGTTTACTAACAATCTGGCAGGGATAATCGAAGTCCTAGCTACTATAACCGTTCTACACAGAAAATAAATGAACAGGAATGGTATTCTCTTGCCTTTGTGGAACCTGGGGATAGTGAAACAAACCCCTAAAAAGCACATACTATTTCCATAAGATAACTCTTTCAATGTGGAGAATAGAAGTCACCCAAGTAATCATTTTTCTTTAACTAAAGTTTAATTTTTTACACTAAATTTATTGGGGTGACAGTGGATAATAAGATTTTACAGGTCTCAAGTGTACAATTCTGGTACATCATCTGTATATTGTACCGTGTGCCCACCACCCATGGTCAAATCTTTTTCTGTTACCGGATGTGGACTCCCTTTGCCTTCACACCCCCCCCCCCCATCCCCTTTCCCTCTGGTAACCACCATACCATTGTTTGTGTCGATGAGTTTTGTCTGTCTGCTTTTCTATTTGTTGCTATTAGTTTTATAATATAAGTTAGAGGGTTATTTTTCCATTTTCAATTATTATATTGCAATGATGCATTTTTATGTTGCCTACGTTTTCCCTTATTGTCTATGTAGTACCACAGAAATGTAATGCTGGAAGAAATGTTAGAGAATTTTAAAACTGACCCCTTGGGATACACAATTGAGGGCGATTAAATCCTTAAAAGAGCAATATGTAGATGAAGGTAACAAAGTTATCAATGGCACATTTGAAGTGTGGTAAAGATATCCACAATGAAATTTAATTTCCTTCACAGTAATTTTGTTAACAGAAATCTATAGCTGTAGTTGATATATAACCAATTCTCTTCCATATCATGTTTGTTTGCTGGAATCACAAAACAATGCTATATTTGGTAATTTATTGCATGACTTGTACTTTCACATGATTATAAGAGAGTGATGTATAAGTTTAAATTTGATCACGTTTCAACAAAAAGGTTCCAGAAGTGACTTTCTTTTCCTGTGTTTCAGATTATGTGAAATGAAGGTGTGAAGTGCAGTTTCATTTAATTAATGAGTATGCCAGTGGCATGTGCCAAGATAGTGAGTATAAAACTCTGGGTAACTGGTGCAATGAACATAAAATATAATCCAGATGTATCATGAAAGTACGTAAAAGTGATGACAGCATCCATTCAAATGATCTTCATTATGTAACTTGAGATAGCTTTATACTGTCCAGGATTTTTTTATTTTAAGAGATTCTTAAAAGGTAATTAAAATATGCATATTATATAAAATTCTTTTTACTTGTTATTTTTCTTATATTACTTATTATTTTTCTTATATTACTTATTATTTTGAAATATGCTAAATATATTATTTTAAAATGTTTTGTCTTGACTTTTTAAAAATGTTAACCAAATCACTGGAAATATTTTCTCTATATTATGTTCTACTCTAACTTGCTAGAAAAGATTATCTCCAAATCTAAGGTTTTCTTTGACTTATCATCACTCAGAAAAATTTAAAAAGTTATTTTTTAATTTTATAAGATTTTTCCTATATTGATTTCCTGACTTCAAACATTAAGCCAGTTTAAATTACAGCTAATATGGTATAAATGTACTTCAAAATCTACCTTTTCTTAGAGTCAATTTGTCTAGTTTAAAATCATTCCATCCTTTGAGTAGTCATCCTTAAGTAATGAGGATAATGAAGCATGATGGAATTGTGAAGAAGGGCATGCAGAGTATTTTGCCAAGGATTGGGAACCCTCCTGTCTCTATGGAATTAAAATGAGTAAATACTAATTTTATAAATTGTAGTTTTATGTGTATTCAAATTAGTTAAGAATTAATTAGTTGATGGAATAAAATGATTTTTGGGAGTCTCACTCTCTAAGATTCCAAACTAGTATTTCTTGTTTTGGATTAAGGAATCTACTTCCCAGTATCATGGGAAATACTGATTAAAATAGTCCAGAAATTGCTCTTTGGGACTTAGGAAAGGGTTAGGATAGTTTCCATTTTGTAAAATCATACAATAATTAGATGGACTCAAGTTATTTTTGTTTTCAATCTAAATAAATTTCAAATAGCATGTCATGTAGTAGGTCTACCTTTTTACTATTGGAAAGAGATTTTTAAAAAATGAATTAATTTATGTTTACAAGGACTTTCATGAGCTATATATTATATAATCACACCATAAATAATTGTAACAGCAGACACAGAGCCCAGGACTTTCAGTTGAATTGCTCAGATCAAAACAAGGGTGTGGAAATGGAAAGCCAGATCCCAGCTTTTCCTTGTCCTTTGTAAACCTTGAATCACTTCCATGATGTGCAGTTTCTCAGAAAAACAATTCTGCCTTGTAATTTCTAGTTAGATTACAAAGAAACTTAATTTAGTCCCCATTAAACAATGCATGTTATTCAGATAAAAAAATTACCAAGCACAAAACATACTAATTATTTAGCAATCCACAAGCATTATAATTATAAAGATAAAATCTTCATTGAAACAGTTTTTTTCATGTGGGGGAAGATGCAATTATCATGGCACTTTAATTATTTCCACAATTTTTCATATGCAAATCTAGTGTACAAGCAAACCTACACAGTCACTTTTTATGAAGTACTTTTTAAAAATAAAATGAATACACCTGAGTAACCAGGATACATTCACAAACAGAAAATACTGGTACCCTGGAAGCTAACTTTGGAAATAGAAAAAATATATAAATTAACTATTTCAAATTATAAGTACATATAGCAAGCAAAGTCACGGAATCTAGATTGTCTAGATCAATATAGCAATTGTATATTCTTTAAATTAAACAATCTTACATAACATGAAATTAATAAACAATGAGATGATATAAAGTGAACACAATACCCCATATAAAATAAAATTAAAGAACCACAGCACACCTACAAATAAATTGAATTTTTGTTTGGTTAGTTTTGGAAGTCTCTACTTCTTCAACATACATACAATAATTATTTTAAAGTTTTGACTTATAATGTCTTTATCTGCATTATCTGAGAGTGTGTTTCCATTTTCTCTGGGTTTGCTTTTTTTCTTTTTTGTTTTAATGGTGACATTTTCTTTTGCCAAATTTTGTGTTTTAAAACATATGGAAGCTTTGATGGATACAATCTTATTAAGAGAATTAAATTCTTCCTCTCCTTGCTAGCAATTTGTTTGCTAACAATTCCATCTACTTATACAGAGAGCTCATTTCGGAGATCTACAAGGTTGGTGGTCTTTCAGTTTTGTCTTGGTCACAGGATGTGACCCTTTAGAATTAATGGCTGAAATTCCAAGTGGTTTCACAGAGCCAGTGTTTCTGGGTTCAGATTAAAAGCAACTTCTTTTTTACTAGCATCTCAAAGTTGCTGAGATCACTGTAGATTTCTTTAGCCTCCCAGAACTTTCTTACTGCTGCCTTTCTTTGTGTCATATCCTTTACAGGCACAATATTTTGATTTGGCAAATGACTCAAAGTAAGAGAGCATACAGAGGTTTTGTTCACTTCTCCATGGTTGCCTTCAATCCAAACTCGTCTCTCAAGTCATAGCCACTTGAAAAGATGTAAACTCTGACTTTTCTGTTGGTATGTCAGTTGTCTGCTGGGACTCTACAGCCCTGTTCCTCAAGTGTCTTCAGAGTACTGCTTTTCCTTCTCTTAGGAATTGAGTACTTCAAGTCTCATCAGCTTTAGAGCCTTTACACAAAACCCCCATGCCCCCACCTTCAACGGCTGCTTTCAGTGAGTGAATAAGTATAATTCAGAGTCCTCATTGTTTGAACCAGTACCCAAATTCCTTCTGTTAACATTTTTATCATAATTACTTCTAAGTCTTTGAGGATAGTCTATTTATATTTTTAGTTATTTGTATTTCATATGGTCCTACTTGTTTCTTTCTTGACACTAGTTCATGCCAGCATATGTTTTTAGGAGTTATAAGGGCTAATTTTCAATGGGGCTTGTTCCCTGTGAAAGTAAACACACCTATCCTAGGAATTGCCTATAACAAAACTCCCACTTTTAGAGAGCTCTGATTCAATTTTTACATGAGGGTATTTGTTCAGCACTTCCATCACATGCACCAGGACCAGGGTTTTCCAGGACTTTGTGCCCATGACACTAAACTTTATCCACATTAGAAACAATGAGGTACCCACCTGCTCTGGTACCTACAAAGCTTTTTCAGAATCAATGACTTCTTCACAACCTTAATCTGAGTTTCCTTTCTTTCAGACGTCTCGAAGTTTCCCTCTTGGTCATAGGTTCAATAACATATGAAAACACTACATTTTTAAAAATATTGTATATGGCCAATTTATTATTGTGAAGCAGAATTGACTTAGCTGATCATCTCTATTAGTAAACTAGGTTAACTAGAAGTTTTGATATGAATACTAATTGAAGTGACTACTCATGACTATGTGTCTTTATACAGAACTGACCTACAAAATTAAATATTCATTATTTATTATTTTAAAATACATATTAAGATATAGAAATCATTGATTTGTGATAACTTTAATACTTAGCATATTAAGCTAAATAATTATTATTTTATATTATGTTGCCTTTTAAAGATGAAAAAAATTATAAATGTGTCTTGAGAAAGATCAGTGATATTTTATCCTTGGAGTCTCTCGAAATTCTTCATTGAATGTCTTGAGAGACAAGTTATTATTTTTCATTTGACAAGTATTTATTTCCTTGTTATATGCTTATCATACACCAGTTTAAAGTAGGAAATATGGTTCTATGTGTCAAGATTATATTAAACTGAGGAAAACAGAAAGTCGTTTGGAAAATAACCATATAGACATACAAATGTGATATAATGTTGAAATGAAACTCAGGTTTTGTTAAGAAATGCATGATTGGTAGCTAAGGTAAGGAGTAAGAGTTCCTGGTCCAACCATTAGAATCCCTCTTAAGATTTCTAGGTGTCGGAGCTCATGGGCATGGGGGGAATTCCTGCTGTATTGGAGCACAAGGGGACATGCAGACAGCAGAGAGACGGGGAGCAGCACAGAGGAAGGCACAGCGGCAGGAGTTACAGTAGGGGCTGATGATTTTGCATGAGAATAAAACAAGCTCCCCAGAAACATCTACCCATTGCCTTTTTAACTATTAATTGTATTCATAGGTAAATTAAAATTAAGGAACCAAATGGCTTCATGTCATTTTTTTAATAAACTTTATTTTTGGAGCAGTTTTAAGTGAGCTAGTTAATAGTATAAAGAGTTCCCATATTTCACTTAAGAAGCCATCCCACACAATTTCCCCTATTTTTTAAATTTTCCACTAGTAGAGTACGTTTGTTACACTTTCATTTTGTTTTAATGACTGTGATAGATTTCCTCTGTTGTTCTGTCAAATTATATAATGTGTATATAATATTTTATATGTGTATATATGTGTGTGTGTATGCCGGCATATATATATATAATTGTCATCACATTTATGCTAATTTGGATTGCCACAGAAGTTCTGGAATGCAAGGATCACTTTCATTAGGAACTATATTCTGTTGGCAACTGCAAAGCTTTTTATTAGACAACATAAAAAAATTAGTTTCTAATTCCCCTAAAATACATCTGTGTATTATCTTTTTTAATACCTTTCTTTTTCTAGAGCAGTTTTATGTTTATAACAAAATTGAGAGGAAAGCACTGAGATTAACCATATACCTTGTGCCCCTACATGTACGATTTCCCCATTATTAACAACACTCACCAGAATGACTTTCCCCCCCCAAGGATGAATTTACATCATCATTACCCAAAGTCCATGGTTTACTTTAGGGTTCATTCTTGGTATAGCACATGGTTTGGGTTTGGGCAAATGTATGACATATTTCTATCATTATAATATCATGGAGTATTTCATGCACCTACAAATTCTGTGTTCTCACTTTCACCCTCCCAGTCCAGCAACTGGTGACTACAGAACTCCTTACTGTCTCCATAGTTTTGCCTGTTTAAAATGTCTTCCCTTTGGAATCATATATTATGCAGCCTTTTCAAAATGGCTTTATTTCACTTATTAGCATGCATTTAAGACTCTTTCATGCTTTTCATGGCTTTAAAGCAAGTATTTTTAGCTCTGAATAATAGTCCATTGTCTGAATGTTTGACATTTTCCCCTTGCTTTGCTGAAAGGAGTCTTGGCTGCTTCTAAGTTTTGATGTTTATGAATAAAACTATTTTTAATTGCATTATTTGTTTCATTGTCTATTATCTTTTATTCATATACTTCTTCAAAGTTTGAATTTTTAACTTGAAATAAGCAAAAAAGGGATGTAGTATTGTATTTAAGATTAATTTGGATTATATTCCATATTTTGCCATGTATAAGGTGCTCCTATATATATTGCAATTCAATTTTTTATTTATTTATATTTAGGTATGTGTTTTTGTATTTTAAAGGAATTGTAGCATTTATTTTTAACACATGGTACAAGAAATTTTATGTAACCAATAATTACAAAATGTAAGAACAGATACATACAAAACATAGCATTTCAGGTACTACCTATGAATAATGTGTATCCTTATTTTTCCTTCAAAATTTTGGATAAAAAGGTGTACATTATACATGGCAAAATACAGTAGAGTTCAGATCGCTCTTCTTTCTAAGGGACAGAAAGAAGTTCTTCTTAGATGATGGATGATAGAAAATAGAAAGGTAATATTCCAAAGACATTGAAATAAAGAAGCTATAATTTTCTACTTTTTATATTGACTAGCCTTATATTAATTATTTGTAAGTTAATGGCAAAATGGTTCCTAAACATAAGGCAAGTTTCTGATTCAGTATAATTGTAATACATAGTCTGGTAAGTATATTAAAGAAGTTACTTCAAACACAATAAAATACCAAATTTTCTTTTAGGGTCTTTGAAGTAAGTGTGTATAAATGCTACACAATCTCAATATCAGAAGTCCCCAGCATAGGACCTGAACACATACACACATACATGAGGCAAATGCACTTTTAGAAAAGCTTGTTATATTATACCTTTGGCAAATATCCTTAATAACTTATTTCATTTACTGATTTTCAACAAATTTTCTTGTCCTTATAAAAACCCAAGTTAAATACATTTCAAACATTTTACATAATAAAAGAAAATTGAACCAACAATCTTAAACTTATGTCAGTAGTCAGTATTTTGCTTCTTTAATCTGGTGGACAAATTGACATTGCCTTTCAAAAATGGTTCCCTTATCTGGGTAAATAATTTATTTCATATGTTTTACTTCTCATTCTTTAGGATTTTCAATCACATAGCAAATTTCTATAAATTAGTTGAATAACATACCAGAGTGAAGAAACAAAGAATGTTATCAAAACAAAGAATACCGGAGTGAGAAAATATCCTTTGAGTGTAATTGATACTATATTTGAAAGATCTTATGAACAGAAAACAAACAATGTGCTTTATAGTTGTCAAGATAATATCAGTTGCTCCAAACAGTCACGAAGCTTTCTTATTTTAAACACATGAATCTAAGATTGTTGTGGTAATAAACCTAACTGACAGATGAGAAAGTGTAGAACAATGCCAGCACATGGTATTCACTCAGTGTAGAGATGATTCACCTTACTTTGGGAAGTAGAGCTGTATTGAATCAATTACATAGCAGGTGCGAGAAGAGGGCTGAAAAATGTTTCCTGCCCTTAGCCGTATTGTACTACTTCACTGATCACTTAGCTTTGATTTCTGGAAAGTAAAAGGTCAACTCAGATTACAAGGTGGGTGTGGAATGTGTTAGGATGGGGGTCCTGTGCAATGGAAAGAGGGTAGATAATTGCAATAAGGATATACAATGATTATATTGCTTAAATATTTAGGATATATGGAGCTATCATTGTCAATTTTAACTTTTAAAATGTTGCATTTAGGGATAATTAGATTATTTAAAGTAGTTTCTATATTTCAAGAAAATTTATTTGAAAATAATATTAATAATTATTTAATGTGATGAATACTTTTTAAGGCCATATAACAGAACACTTTAATGTCATCTGTTTATAAAGGTAATAAAACTGTTCATTTAAATCATAAAATGACATATCTACTAAAGAGGAAATAAAAATACCTAAATTATGCTATAAGGTAATTTCTATACAAACCATACTGGAAAATAAGAGCATTGAAATCAAGCTTACATTTTTAAATTAATGATGGATATGTTCAGATTTCAAACCAAATGTACTGATAAATAACTTAATGCACATGTTTGAATTCTTCAGTGTGAGATTTAATAAAGAATGTATGCATGATAAATTACTCACTTGGAAAAAAATTATTACAATTATCTCCAAAAAAGCTTATACACCATAAAAGTATATTCGCTGATGAACATTTTAACATACTCACATTAGGGGAAATAGTTTGGCATCAAATCAAATTTGACTCCCACATGTCAGGGCTAATCTAGGTTCTCTATAACTAATGCTAATCTATGTTTTTTAAATTTTCTAAAGGATGTAAAAGTGAGAATAGTAATGCTATTTTTGCTGCATCCTATATTTATGTGCATATGGATCCTTGTGTGTATATGTATGAATGAATGTATATGTGTACACAGTTGCGTATATGTGTATATATATTCCTGCTTTTTTAATTAAAACAAAATGCTAACTTTTAAATGTAATCATAGTATAAGTCATAGACTGTGAGCTAAGAGTATGAATTTCACTGGGAATTAGATTTTGAGGATATTTCTGAAAAGTGTGGTTCAGGGCAAAGATTCAGATCCTATAGCCAACTATTCAGGACAAGGATAGAGCAGAATATGGAGAAGTTACCTTTAAAACAAACACATGGGAAGGGTCTGGGCCGAAGAGGTGTAACATCTTGTGTAAAGATAAATCAGTTACAAATGATGAAATCTCATTCAGTTCCTCTCTTTGATATTAAGTAGTCATATCAATTGGGTAAGTGATTTAATAAAATGTGGAATCTAGCAATTGCATTTTCACTGTGTGCAATGTAGAGATAAACTAAGGAAATCGCTTTGAAAATCTATAATAAGTATATAAATCCAAGAGTTGTATGTGCAACAGATAAATCCTTTCACTATATTTTTCCCTATGAACACTTTCAATGTATGTGATAATTTTTCTTATTTTATATAAATTAATTTATATGCATTATATAACACAGAGAACAATACAGAAAGACTTCTTAATATCTCAATATAAAAATGTTCTATTGATAATGTGTTTTTTACTTTATCATAGAATGCAGTTGTTAATTTTTCTTTTCTTTTAAACTGAAACAGACAACTTTATTGTTTACAATTAATTTCAAGTTTTGGAAGCGATTGTGAAAGAAACCATGAAAAATCATTCTATATAATTTATCAGAAATAACATTTTTGTTTTCTATATTGTAGAGCCATGACATCCTATATATTGAAAAACAATATATCCTATATTCGAACCACATGAGACTTTAATTTATTTAAATACAATTAAAAATTCACTTTTTCAGTCATCTTAGCCACAGTCCAAGTGCTCGGTAACCACATGTGGCTATAACTATGGTATAGGACAGTGCAAATACAGAATTTTTTCTTCATGGTAGTACTTTCTCTTGGAACATAGCAATAAAAAGATTGCAAATTAATGATTTTTGATATTAATATATTATTATTGCTGAAGTTTCTAAAGTATGAAAATCTGTAATTAGAATTAAAATTAGATGAATTTTAAAAAGGCAAGGATTCAGGGATTAGGTGTTGTTTGCAAAATTATTTGTGCAATATATACAAATCAATCAACATTCTCTTTCCATGGAGAGTTTTGCTGATTAAGATGGAACTGACATTTTTATATGGAAGTTTTATATAAAAGATTATTCAATTAGATGCACCCACTCTCACACTGTATATGGCAGGCCTTGCCTTCCAGAGAGCACAGAAAGCTTATTTCAGTGTTAGCAGTTACTCCTGATACCCTGATGGCAGCATAGTTCTAGGTTAGTAACATCAAATAGGATCCTAATTAGTCATTATTATCAGGTATCAATTTATAGCACCATTCTGTGAACTTTTGGGACTGGCTCAGAATATGCAGAAGTATAGAGTATTAAACGAGTCTAATGTTATTATCAATTGAGTATCTTCCCAATATATACATTATTACTTGTTATTATAATTAGAATTCTATGTTGAAATTTCATTTTTGAATTGTTCAGTTTGGTTACATATATATACCTAAAATTTCAGATTTTACACTATTCACTACATATAAGAAGTTAGTATGATGCTTGTTTATTGGTTATTTTAAATATGGGTTAGAAAATAAAACCAGAAAGAGCAGTGGGATTAGAGAATTATCAAGAACATTGCAATGCCATTTGAATCACTTGCAGTAGGAAACAATGATCTCTCTCAGTAGGTGAGTGCATTCTTGGCAATGCTGAACTAGGGTGTCTTAAACTTAGAGACTTCTAGTCATTACCTCCTTGAAATGAAACTATAAATCTGTTGACAAATCTATAATATTATTTAATTCACTGTTATTCTTCAATCAAGAAAAGGAGAGAGGGTTTTAGGAACCCCTACTTTTGCACTTAATGGCATAGAGTTTTCTTCATATCATGATTTCATTTTTGGTTTATATCATGCTGAAAATCTCACTGTTTCACGGGAGAGCAAAGTAAATTGCTACAGATTTCAATTTGGCAGTCTGTGAAGCAATTAAACACTAAAGCAGACAAGCAGTGGGGGAATCTTTCAGCTCAGGAGAATAAATTAGGCATGATGTTAACACAGCTGACTTAAAGAGAAATTCTAACATCTTAGTTCAGATGGAGAGTTTGTGGAACTTGACAAAATTTCAGAATGAGTGTATTGTAGAATTGTACCTAAAATCTAATTAGATCCCAAATAGAATATTATAAACACTTGTGCTCTATTTAAGTAGAACCTTGGTAATTGTTTATTATACACTGTCTTGTGACAACACAATTCAGATCAGACGCACAATAAAGTTTGTACATGTTTCACATGCAGTTGAAAAGTTCTAAATTACAAATATGAGTCAATATTTTAAACAAATATGTGTGTGTGGTATATGTGTATGTTTATTTCTTAAAAGCCTGTTTTTTTAGCTTCAGCAAATATGTATTAAATGTTTACCATTTCCTAAATCTAATCTTTAGGAAAATAAAAGACAGGGTCTCTGTTTCTTGTCATTGATTAAGAACACAGTTAGTCACTTTTGGAAGACTGTGATTTCTGTAGAAAAATTATGTGGCAAATATTATAATCTAGACATGAAAAAAAAATCCTGAAACATGATCAAACTACTAATAATTGATTTTTAACTAAATATGACTTTTCTCCTTTACTCTTACATTTGAGAATGGCTCCTCCAAATATCAAGCACAAATCCTACAACTCAGTCTAGACCTTGCACATGAAGTCTTATAGCTAAACACCAAGCTTCCAGAATAACAGCATTATTTCGAAAGTTCATGGGTTGTAAATGGGTTTAAATGAAATGGTTTAAAAACACATAAATGGCTTCCTGTAGGTTTACAATATTACATTTAAAACCTGACTAGTCACCAGAGTCATGCATATTTGTCTTAAAAAAATATGATTATTTCCAGACCCAGAACTTTAGAATCAAAATCTCCAAGAAGTGCCCATGAACTCATCACATTCAATGAATGCTGTACTTCAACAAGTATGATTTCTAGTTTTCAGAGGCATTACTTATGCCAGTTGGTATCAGTGAGAGAGAATAGCAGAAACAACAACGGTATTTTTTAGAGTTAATATAAATAATTATTAATTAGATACAACATTTTTAGCTGGATAACTAAAGGATTAAAAAAGAACTCTACGATG
The DNA here is from genome assembly GCA_004027735.1 of Carollia perspicillata. Lineage (NCBI taxonomy): Eukaryota > Metazoa > Chordata > Mammalia > Chiroptera > Phyllostomidae > Carollia > Carollia perspicillata. The sequence continues at coordinate 30,545 of PVKM010002416.1, read as the reverse complement.
CCTTTGGAAAATCAACTATAATGATCATCTACTTACTCTAATGTTACGGGAATACAAGGAAGTATGGTGCTTACAATGAGTCAAATAGAAATTGCTAGAGGAGACCTCTACAGCCAAAATTCAGACTTCTGAAGCAGAGGTGATACCTTGGTCGGTGCTGGTACCTCTGAGCTCAGAGAAAGCCACTTCCCCTCTCAGCCCAGAGCTGACACTCTCACCTCTGAAGAACAACAGCTGGTGCTTTTTTCTCCGAGGTCAAACACAGCGATGCTGGCTGTTCACTGTGAAAACACTGAATATTTGATCCAGTAACTGTTATAGGAGTGAATTGCTGCCCCTGAGATAAAGCAGCATTGCTGGTCAGCTACCCATTGAATGAGGAAGCCCACAGGAACCCAGAAGAGGTACATAGGGGATGTTAACTCTCATTTTCCTTTTCCATCCTTGCAGTCTCGGTCTAGTACTCTGTGTTGGAACAGCCTTGCATAAACCCAGCTGGAAAAGAAGAAATGTGGTTTGCAGAACCCCAGAATCAGCGAACCAGGGAGTTTGGAATGGTGGGTTGGTGCTGAGAATCAATTGCTTACTAACTGGCACACAGGTCTATTTAATAAAATGAAAAGACGCATGAGATTCACAAAAGATGATTTGCATATGATCTTCCCATTGGCAGTCCTTTGTATACTGCTCCTCTCAAGCTCTGGTCTGTATATCATCTAACCTAAATGATGGAACCATTTACACGTTAAATTAAATAGGAAAGAAGATTTCAAACCCCACTATCTTTGTTCTCCTTGCTTTATCTGTCTGCAACAAACTTTCTCCTTTTGTCTCCTTGAATAATGTTCCAACATTTTCCATGGTTCTGTTCAATTTCATCTTTCCATTTCATCTTTCTATTTTGGCCCATACTTTGCAACTACATTAACATATACAAATGCATACAATAAATGGTAATATATAATAGTTAACACAATATATAACATAAACATATTTTATAAATGTACAAAACAAACAAAATTATGTGTGTATATTTGCATACACATAAACATGTCAACACACACATCTACTTTTAGTATTTTGTACAGCTTATTCTGTTGCAAGATCACAACCTCTGCACCTATACGACTACCACTAAACTGTAACCTCCTTGAAAATAAGTCAAGCTGTGACTTTTATTTTAAGGTCGAAAAAAGTATCTGACATATGCTAAATAGTGAAGTTATATTTTTAGTGAAAAAATTAATCAAGATGTTCAAAGTAGGTCAATATCGAAATATCTATACAATTAAATAGGCTTTGGGAATTTTTACTGGTGATATTTTTGTAGAAAATATGTCAAGAAAAAAGATAATAGTAAAGACACATGACTCAATCTAACAGACAGAATTGCTGTAAAATATCTCATACAAAAACCTATTCTAATCACAGATATAAATCTGTGCAAAATTCAGTTTAACTGTGAAGTAAGCAGAATAAAAGTCTATGATCAATTCTAAAGCAACAACAAAAATTTAATTTGGGAGTTATAGCTACAGAAAAATTATGTATAATAAAATATTTTCTCATTAGCCTGCACTAAACCTTATTGGGTATGTTGGATATTCAAGAAAGTGTATTCAAAGCAGAAAGAAATATTTTAACAGGAAAAGTTGCAAGAAAATATTTTCATTTAGAAATATTCATTTCTGAGTGAAATGAATATTTTTGTTTAAGCTGAACTATGAATAATTACTTTTATGAAGATTCTAGTTACTTTTATTAACACAAGCCCTTAATGTTTAAAATAACAATTCAAGAATCTTTTATCCTGATGGAAAGATTTTTAAAAGTGATCTAACAATTAAGGATTTTATCTCCAGAATTCTATAGCTCAAAATACTTAAGAAATTTGCCAAGGCAACAAATTACATAAAGGAACAGACACATATTCATTAAGCCCCATGTGCTTTCTGTTAAACCACATTGTTTTATCAGAAAAGTAATTGTTTTTAAACACAAAGCCACATTCTGAATAGTTCTTTAGGACGATGAAAGTGTGTGCCATTACAAATGGCAACATAAAGGCAATTCATGGCAGGAAAATGATTTCATTTTGTCTCTTTGCCTCTCTGTGGCCCTCAAAGCCAAACACACCATAATACTGAAGTGAAACTTGTTCTGAATGCACTGAAAGAGATGTAGAAAAACAGTTTCTTCAAAACCTAACTCAAAGGTGAAACTCAAGAAGACCCATATTTTCAGTCTATCAGTTCCCTTGTCATTCTTCGAAGTGAAAGGATTCACTGGAAGTCATCAAATGTCTGAAGAAGGGTTAAAAGTAAGCTTCTTGCTAGTCAGAAGCCAGATAGAAGGGGGTATCTATATGTCTTGTTAAGGAGTTTCCATTTTATTCTAAGTAAACTTGAAAGATATTGTAGGTTAAGCAGTGGGTAAAAAAATAAATGAAAATACATCATTTTGTTTTATTTTTTTCACTTTTTTTTTATTGTTGCTCAAGTACAGTTGAACAGACACTTCTCCAAGGAGGACATACAAAGGGCCCAGAGATGTATGAAAAGATGCTCAACATCACTAGCCATCAGAGAGATGCAAATTAAAACCACAATGAGATGCCACTTCACACTGGTCAGAATGGCCATCATAAACAAATCAGCAAACAGCAGGTGCTGATGAGATTGTGGAGGAAGGGGAACCTTAGTGCAATGTTGGTGGGAATGCAGACTAGTGTAGCCACTGTGCAAAACAGTATGGAATTTCCTTAGAAAACTAAAAATGCAACTGTGTTTTGACCTGGCAATTCCACTGTGGGGATTATACCCTAAGAACCCTAAAAAATACATTATTTTAAAGAACATCTTTTAGAACATCCTTGGGTGTTAAAAATTTTATTTTAGTGATCATTTCACAATATATACATATTTAAAATCATTGTGTTGTACACCTAAAACTAATATAATATCATACGACAATTATTTATTGATTTAGAAAAAGAAATATAGAACATCCTTGAAATACCTTGATAAGCTATTTAAAAGTATAAAAATTGATAGCCAGGAGAATAAGCAGAGTGTGGTTACATACTGGCCTAAGCTAGAGAAAGAGTCATTAAAATGGTGGAAAATTGGATGAACTAGATAATTTTGGTGAAGGAAACAATCACTCTGAAACATTAATTTGTTAAATGTGTTGAATAAGGGCAATGGAGACAAATGCACAGAGGTTATTGACATCTGTAGAGGTAAAACATGAAGAAACAGCAAAAGTGTGTGGCAAATCTAGTCAACCCTGTAACTCTATTTGTACATTCTTTGTCTAAATCCTGTGGTCACCCAGGAAGTTTATAGTAGGTTGGTATTTCTATCACCCTAATATTGAAGAAAAGGTCAGGAATGCAGACATCACTTAAGGGGAATGTGTAAAGTCAGGAGATCCAAAGTCTGAGACAGAACCAGGAGAAACAAAAGGCAGGTAGTTGACTACTGAAGACCTCTGACACCACGTGTATCAAGCGCCCTGTATTTAATCAATCTCAACACAGAAAGCTACCCTAAGAATGATGAAATCTTTTTCCAGTTGTTGATACATACACAAAATCAGGAATGTGGTATGCTAATTAAGATTTCTCAGAGTTAAATGTGAAACATAGATTTCATGTCAAAACAGGTGCCATTCTAAGGCACATTGCAATTAATATTCCAATTAAATCAGGTACCCATGTTTACTTAATGGCATTCATAAACATTTTAAGGAGATTATTCTTAGGTTAGATATGATATGCCACTATTTATTTTGTTTTGTATATATAAGAAAATGAGTGGAAATAAGCTACAAGGTTATTTGTTTATTTATGTTTTGCATCTTAATAAAAATATATACAAAAAAACAATGTCAACCCACTAAAATGTGCTGAAATGTCATGGGCATATAGTGATTCCCCCATAATACGTCCTAACTCTCTTTTAAAATGAAACTGACAGAACTTCAGGGCAAAATTTCTTCTTCTACCTGAACTATGGGAAATAAAAGGGATGGTTCTATTTCAGAAAATGTGCTGATGTGATTTATGGAGCAGTTATTAGGTAACTCTACATTCTTTGTAGTCTGATTGCATTTGTCAAATAATTTCAAAGTCATTAGCATTGTATGCACAGCGAACATGTTATCCCAGACATATTCTTCACATGGATGGTGTTCATTTATTATGTGTTTGTATTTATTTGAAGGCAGTTTGTTTCCATATATTTCTGGGGTTATTTATTTTATACACACATAAATATTTTTGAACTATGTGCTAAAGTACAAATTACATGCATAAAATAACACATTCATAAATATAAAGTCCAATGATTTTTTATTAATTGAAATAAGTCATGTAAAAAATACCCAGATCAAAAAATAGAACATTAAATAACCACACCCTTGAATTTCCTTTCCCATCATTATCGCCCCCCCTTTAGCATTATTCTAACTTCAACATTGTAAATTAGTTTTGCACAGAAATTTGCATTTGGCTTCCCCTCTAAAGACAGCATGTAAGAAAATCCTCTATACTTCAAGGTTTAGTTGTAGTTTATCTATTCTTTTTGCAGCATACAAAGCCATTGTATGAAAAATACACCACAGTGTATTTATCCATTCTACTGTTGACAGATATATGCATCATTTTCATTGCAGTCCACTATGAACAGTGGTATTATCAACATTATTTTAATGAAGATATTAGAGCATTTTTATTGAAGACATCACCATGAAGTTTAAAGCATCCTTTCTTTAGTGTTTCTTCCTCATGAGAGATGAAGGCTCCTATTATCAACTGGTAGGTTAAGAGAATTGAGAGTATTACCTAACTTGCTAGGACACATGAAAAGTACAGTCAACAGGAGTAGAGCCAACACATATCCAGACTGTCCCCAGGGTTACACATATTCAGGGTCATAGGTACTTTGAGAGGACATACAATGATCAAAAATAGGAAATGAGAGTTTAGCTGATGGTTTGGCAGACTTCTAATATGGCCCAAAGACTTGCACCCTCTGTATAATCCCCACTCCATGAGTGATGGTAGGACCTATAACTATGATGGATAAAATCCCCATGATTATGCTATTTTATTTGGCAAAGGAGAAGAGATATTTTAGTCATATTTGGAAAATGTTAAATTTGTCAAAAATAAGTCTCCTAAATAAGACTAAACTAATCAGCTGAACTCTGTAAAACGGTGTCTAGAAGTCAGAAAGACCCGCCTGCTGTTGGGAACTTCTAGGAGATTATTCTGAAACATACAACAACAAGAAGCTAAATTCTGTCAGCAGTCTATGTAAACTTGGAAGGTGAACCTTAAATGCAAATGAAAATGTAACCTAGTCAACACCCTGATTACAGCCCTGTGCAAACCTGAATACATGATTCAGCTAAACAGGCTTTGACACCCAGCACAAGGAATTGTGATATAAAGTGAAGGTTTTATTAAGAGCTAAAAGTGACACAATCTGTTACACAGAAGTAGAAAACTAATACAGATTGTGGTAGAAGTAACGGTGTGATGCTGCAACAAATACCTAAAAGTGGAGAGGAACTTTGGAACTGGACAATAGGCTCTGACAGAATTTCAGGGCATAATGCAGAAAGCATAAGTCAATTGGACAGATGGTTAGTAGAAATGTGAATATTGGGATGCTTAAGACTCAGAAGCAAGTGGGGAGCATGGTACATAGAATTTGAGAATTTGAGGAGGTGGAATCCTTGTTATTAGATGGCAGAATATTTAGCAGAAGTGTGATCTGCAAGTGTATGGAATGTGAGCTCTGTATGGAATTAATCTGAATTACCTAAAGGCATTTCCAAGCGAAGTGTTAAAGATAATGCTTCGTTTCTTTCTGCTGCTTACAGTAAAATATGAGAAAAGAGAGAAAAATTGAGAAGAGAATTGTTAAGAACCAAGACAGAAAGATTTTGAAAATTCACACCCTTTCAATAAGGCAAAAAAATGCTAAAATTAGATGTGGCTGCTGAAATCATGGCATGGAGACAGGCTGAGCACATGACTGTACAACATTTTGGTAAGACATCAGTAAGATCCAAAGGTCAGAATACACAGTGACACAAAGAGTCCCTTGAGGAGAGTAAGGTTTCGCCTCCCAGAACCTCTCAAATAAACCAGAAGATCCCAGAGAAGCTTAAGGGTACTGTCTCTCAGCCTTGTCTTCAGGAGCCAAAGAGAGAGAGATCAGCTCAGAAAGTCTCCTGGTGTCGTCTCTTGTTTAATGAATGTAATCCCCTTGACATCCATGAAGGCTCACAGAGTTCTTGAGAAAATTGTTTCAACAGAACTACTGTCAGCTTGGACTGCAAAGGACAGAGAGTATGTGATAAAATAAGGCTCCAAGTCTCACAATGTTGTTTTGTCCAGAAAGCACATGATAAAACTACTCAGCTGCAAAAACATAATACCTGTCATAAAAAAAAAAAAAGGCTCAAATGGGAGAAACAAGATTGCAGAAGTTGAGCTGAGGATCATGCACTATTATTCCAAGCCTTGAAACCTAATCAAGGAAAAGCTTGGGGGAAATGTAAGTGATTTATGCACTCTATTGTTTTTCCTTTAGAATTAAATGTCTATAACTGATATTCTATGCCTGTTCCACCATTTTATGTTGGGAATGTTAGGGGTCTTTAGATCTGTCCAAAGATGGGAACTAATTACACCCTAGGACCCGTACTTAGATGATTTAGAAAATAAGGTTTTTGATTTTAAGCTGATGCTTCAATGAATTGACACTCTTGTGAACTTTGGATGAGAGTTCATATGTTCTGGAAGTAGAAGGGAAGTAAAGTTTTAAGACAAGATGAACTGTGGCTGTCAGATTGGTGGAATGCTACCTCAAATTTCTGTTTCCTGCTTTGTAGTGTATACTCAGCTAAACATTGAATGTTTGTATCTCTCCAAATTCATGTGTTGCAATCCCAACCCCCAACGTGATGGTATAATAGATAAGGCCTTAGGGAGGTAATTTGAATTTCATGAGATCATGAGAGTGGGGCCTGCATGTCTGGGATTTGTGCCCTTGTAAGAGTCAGAAGAGAGTGTGCTTCCTCTCTTTGCTTTCTGCCAGGTGAGGATGTAGGAGAAATTGGTAGCCTGCAACCCAGAAGAGGGTTTTTACCAGAACTGATCATGCTAGCACCATGATCTCTTACTGTTACCTCCAGAACTGTGAAAAATAAATGTGTGTGGTTTATACATTACTCAGACTGTACTATTTTGTTTTAAAAGCCTGATCTAAGACTCATTCTTCATATAGTCCCCACCCTTGATTGTGGGCAGAACTTGTTATATGGAGAAGAAAAATTTTCAAGGCTTCTGATAACTTGGAACTGAGTCGATGAAAAGGGAAATTAATCAGGGTGCTCCTGGTGGCTTACAAGTAAGACTCTATTGATGACTTTGAAGAAGCAAACAGCCATGCTGTAGGTTTCGCATCCAGGGGGCTAGACTTTAGAAGCTGAGGGCCTCAGTCTTATAACCTTAAGAAGTTAATTGTTCCCATACTTTAAAGGAGCTTAGGAGACTTCTCCAGGTTCCAGATAAAAAACAAAAACAAAAAAACAAAAAACAAAACAAAACAAAAACCCAGCATTTTCTATCCTTGGACTTCAGCCCTCTGAACCCCTGCACAGAAGACCCAAATAAGATTTTATTAGACTTCTGACTTACAGAAACTGTAGTGTAGGTATTTTAAAGGCCCAGAGATTGTGGTGGTTTGCTATGCTGCTATAGAAAACTATTATAGCTGAAAACTGAAAGGAATGTATAATGTCAAAGAGTTGTCCACGGGAAGATAGGAAAGAAACTTTCTAATCAAAGGAAATAACATTAACGTAGATGTAGGAAACAATAGGGCATTATATAAACTGAAATTATTTCAGCATGGCTGAACCAAATACTAAAAGGGTTAACAATAACAGTGTCACTAATATTTCAGACATTGTTCCAAATATTTTATGCATATTAACAACTTTAATTTTAACAGTAGTGTTATCAAGTAGGTTCTACTCTTATCATCACTTTGTAGATAAAAAATTAGGGTGCTGTGAGGTTTTATGTAATTTTCCTGAAGTCACACAGTTAATAATTAGTATATTTTGTAGCATCTTAATCCCCAACAGATTCAAATAATCAGATACAAACATCATTACAGGAAATAGCCTCTGTCATAATTTTTAGGGTACAGTAACTTACATTTCTTCCCCATTTTGTTTAAAACCTCTGGTTAAAAAAAAGCTCAAAACAACGTAGTTGGGTGGATTGGTTGTCTACATTTGTCTCCTTTCATGACTGTCCTCAGTGTGTGCTAGTTTATCTTAGATATCAGATAAGACTGCATACATATCTTAGGCACCAACTACTAAGAACAGCATCCAGTGATGATGATTCCTCTACATCAGGCCTTTTGGGATTGGTTTAGGATTGTACAGTATTTAATGACATATTCTTCCTTTCACTGCCTGTCTTTTGTGTACATTTTTCAATTGCTAACCTTCTTTTAGAAGTATGTTTTCTTAAATCATGTAACTTTGTCTTTTTCACACCAATCTTCAGTCATTCTGCTTTCTTCTCTAATTCATACAGTTAATACATTCATAGGGTTAATAATTATCAATATTACCATGCACCCTCACCATATCACCATTTTCTCTCATTTCCAGAGCCTCCTTATGTTTGTTTTATGTGTAATGTCTACTGTGTTTAGCTGAACATTTCAATAGACATTTGAAAACTGTCTCTTCTTCATCTGAAACTAGATGTTCCTGTACTTTCCTATTTCTTTCAATTTTGCTTTTTTTTTAAAATTTGGTAAGAATGTCCTAGCCAATATCAGACATATCCTTACCTTTTTATTTAACTCCTCTGGTTTTAAAATTTCAAAAATTTCTGACATCTTTTGCTACTATATTAATATTTTTATTATAAATTTACAGTAACAGAAATATAAGTAGTCTATAGCTCCTGTTCCTTAACAGAGAGGAGCAATTCAGCATTATTTTTAACTCTTCTATAATTTCTGCTCACGAGATTATCTCTTCTCTTATAAAGATTTTCATCAATGAGCAAATTATTAATACAATTCTGTAAACAAGGCAGTGTGCCTTGTAAACCTAAGCTTTTTAATTGTACAGTTGTGACCATCGCATAGAATGACCTAAAGACACCACATTAGAAGGTAACTCTCTCAATGTGATCTCTGCAGTGAGGTGGGAAGACACTGTCACATATATTGATGGTTAGCACGCGGTACTCTGATCCTTGGAGCTCTGCTGCCCAACCAGTCCCACAGGAATATTTTTGTCTTCAAAAGTGAAATAAGCCAGGCAGTAAAAGACAAATACCATATGATCTCACCTTTAACAGGAACCTAAGCAACAAAACAAACAAATAAGCAAAATATAACCAAAGACATTGAAATAGAAAACAGGCTGACAGTAACCAGAGGGGAAAGGGGAGGGAATTTCAGGGGGAAAAGGGAAGGGATTACAAGAACAAGTATAAAGGACACATGCACAAAAACTAAGGGGGGTGGGAATGGGACGGAGGTGGGGAGCACTGCGGGGGGTAGACTGGGATGGGAGTAAAAGACAGAGAACTGTACTTGAACAACAATTAAAATAAAATTTTTAAAAAGTGACTAGTCATCAAGTATAAGACAGAACTTACATTTGAACTAAAAATTAATATTTGTAACATGATAAGAATTAATGTTTTGCATCTGCAAATTAAAGCTCTAGGGTGTTATCTTTATAGATTTTCATATCATTTATGAATTTCATTAGTGATGTAGGTTTCAGTGTGTATCACATCAGGTCATTAATTTAAATATGTATTAGAATCAGCTAATGTGATTCAAATTATTAAAAAGAGAATTAATAATTATAGTACTTGTATAACATCCTATAATTTTCACCAAGGTCAAATTCATTATTTGGTAATAATTCATTTTGTTGGTTTTAATTTTGTGAAAAATGATGACAAAATTCATTAGCAGTGTCTTTCTGATAAGAAAGACAGAACAATTATTAAAAATGACATAGACTCTGCCCTGGCTGGTGTGGCTCAGTGGATTGAGCGCGGGCTGTGAACCAAGGGGTCACCGGTTCGATTCCCAGTCAGGGCACATGCCTGGGTTGCGGGCCAGGTCCCCAGTGGGGGCCATGTGAGATGCAACCACACATTGATGTTTCTCTCCCTCTCTTTCTCCTTCCCTTCCCCTCTCTCTAAAAATAAATAAATAAAATAAAAAGATTTAAAAAAAAAAAAAAATGACATAGACTCTAAGTGTGGGACTTCTGGACTGTGAGAAAGTAGAACTATATCTGTGTGTTGCTTTCCTCTTCTGGACACTGAATTTATGAAAATACATTACTTCTGAGAGTATTTGTGAGTGTTACATAAGTTAATATGCATAATCTCATCAATCAGTGCTTGACAAAAGGTATAATCCCACAGAATGACTGGCTTTACATTTCAAGCTAGTAATTTCAAGAGATCATATTTGATCTCTTGTTTTATGTTACATTGAAAATTCTCATGATTGCTGTGTAGTTCTTTGCTACTCATAATGTGTTCCACGAAGATAAGCATCAAACAGAAGTAGTCAGGAATTAAAAACTTGGGTTACTACCCAAGCCTCATGATTCACAATTTGAATTGTAATAAATGTTAGGTTATCGCTATGCACATTAAAATGTATACAATACATGTACAGGTGTTCCTTTTAATTATTCTGTACAACAACTTATCACACCATCACTGTGCATTTAAATCATTGCACTACTATCTTATGTTAGTTGACCTTTATTACATGAAGATTCATTTTTATTTGGCTCAATTAGAAAAATACAATTCCAAACTCAAATCCAAGTCAAAATAAAGATGAGTGAAGAAGGATGAGGAGAAATAAATAAATTGCATTTTAAGCTTCATCAATTACTTAAAAATTTATCAACCAAAAAGCGTAATTTTTTCTTAGCCATTTGATTTCTATTTTCAGACTCCAATTTGATCAGGTGTGAAGGGAAAAGTGTAGTGAATGTGTGCCATCTTTGAGTGATGTTCTGTGTTACATTTGAGCTATGGAGGCTATTGCAAAATACAGTCCAGCATTTGGGGGTTTGAAAGGAGCAAAACAAGAAAATATGAATTATTGCAGAACTTTTTATAGCAAAATGCACCAGAGTATACCATTAGTAAACCACAGTTTCATGACTTCACTCTACAGAAAGAGATTTAGATAGTGATGTGTATGAAATAAAATGTCTTGTATCACCAACAGAGTCATCAGTAGGGTACCATGAGATGGGGTCAAGGAGAGATCAATGGAGATGGGCATTCAGAGGCAGTTTGAGAAATGTCCAGGTATCGTACTACAGCCTGACTACAAATATCACCTGTGGCTTTTCTGGGAACAACTTTGTAACATCAGTGACAGAGTAATCTTTTATGCATTTCTTAAGTAACTTTTTATTTTTTTAGGATCCTGTCATGGATTAGTATTTTTTCTTCCAACATTCTTTGACTCTCACATGGACCAATTCATATATCAAACACGGTTGGCACTCCCATCTTTAATAACACACATACACAGGCAAAATGCGACCTCGTTTTGAAGTGTCAGGGTTTCAGAAATTTGGGCTTATGTCTGTGTATTAGGGTGAGTTTCTGAGTGTGTGTGTGGAGAGAGAGAAAGAGAGAGGTTTTAAGGATTTAACTCATTCAAGTATGGAATCTGAAGGAGGAGGCCTGAAGGCTAGAGAAAAAGGACAGCCTTGTAGTTCAAGTTCAAAATCAATCTGCTGGAGAATGTCCTCTTATTAGGACAAGGTCAGCCTTTTATTCTATTCAAGCTTTCAACTGACCTAATGAAGCACACATCATCCAGAGTATTCTACTTTATTCAGAGTCCACAGATTTCAATGTATGTCTTATCAAAAACACTTTCAGGGAAACATCCAAACAATGTTTGACTAAATATCTGGGCCAAGACAAATTGGCAAAAATAATTAATTATCGCAATTGATTAAAATGCTTTTTAAAAAAATTTAAAGAAAGCAGCTTCAAGTTTGCCTAGAAATAATAGGTAAAACTTGAAAGAAGACACCTCAGAGAAATCTACAACTAAAAGAACACTAATTATTCTAGCATATCAGTTATTATTCTATACTGAATTTGATATCATGCTGTCTGTCTTTATCAGACTACATAAGGAATAACATGATATTAACTTTATATTCCTAATATTTAGTAATATAAAATATACATTTATATGTGTTTATATCCTCTGTTCACAATCTCAATAAATTATAATAGTGATTCATTTATTTCATTACATTTATTATTATTCAACAAATATTTACTGAGTACTTATTGTATGCCTGACAATCTTCCCATAGTTTTGGATACACATAGTAAAAACAATAGGACAAAAATTAAAAAATGACTTATAGTCACAGACAGCAATGTGGTAATGGCCCGAGGGACGTGGTTGTGTGGTGGGGTGGTGAGCATAGAAAAATGAGGACATCTGCAATAATGTAAACAATAAAAATGAAGTAAAATAAAAACACTAACTTATGGAAATTGTTCTGAAATCATCAGACCTCGTGTGTGGTACCCAAATTAGAAATCAATACATATTTTCAGATTTTTGAGATCCAAGTGATTTTAAATAATATCCTGAAACAGATAATGTAGAATATGACAAATTTCTGAGGTTCTGATTTTCCTACTATTGGCCCAGATGCCAATAAGAGCACCTGTAAATTCAAATATAAACCAGACTAATGCTAAATATTGTCATGAGATAAAACATTCCAAACTACAAGAAACCCTGGTATATGGTCAATATGTAGTTACCAACTGACCTCTCAAATCTTTACAGTGAATTGTAGAGATTCTGCAACTAATTCCCACTCGTTAACTAATTCCTTGCTTTGGCTTAATAAAAATGTTTCCAGAGAGTTACTGTTAAATTTTATTTTTTAAGTTTGTGCTAACTTTTTTTAACAAAGTAAATATCTTCATCTTAGTAGAAAAAAAAATATTCACCACTTGTCTCTAATTAGGAAACTCAAAATTTCGGAGCATCTTGAAAATTTTGTTTTGAGATTTTATGTGCTACATACCATAGGTCACTTCACTACCTTTACTTTTCTCCATTTCACCTTGTGTAAGTTGCCCACATTACTGGTCAATTACTTTCACTTTGTTTTCCTTGAAATCAAAACTGCCAGAGCTCTGCTGATCACAGTATATACTTCTTTTTTGTTTTTTGTTTTTCTATATTTTTATTGTTGTTCAAGTAGAGTTTTCTTTGTTTTGACCCCTCCCCTCTCCTCCGACCCTCCCATTCCTGCCTCCCACACTTGATCCCACCCACTTTGGCTTGCCCGTGTGTCCTTTATACGTGTTCCTGAAAACCCTTCCTCCTTTCCCCCCCATTATCCCTTCCCACCTCCCTTCTGGTTACTGTCCATTTGTTCTTAATTTCATTGTCTCTGGTTATATTTTGCTTGCTTGTTTGTTTTGTTGTTTAGGTTAGGCTTATAAATGAGATCATATGGAATTTGTCTTTCACTGTCTGGCTTATTTCACTTAGCATAATGCTCTCCATTTCCATTCATGCTGTCACAAAGTGTAGGGGCTCCTTCTTTCCTTCTGCTGCATATTATTCCATTGTGTAAATGTACCACAGTTTTTCGATCCACTCATTTACTGATGGGATTATATACTTCTAACAGGAACATTTCTTTATTTCCTTGCTGCCAACATTACATTAAAGCAATCCAATCACTTTAAATTGTCTTTTACAACAGTTAAATTCACTCATCATGCCTAATGGGCAGCATGTCCCAACAGACTGTGGTGAGATATTTTACATGGTCTCCCCACTATTGAACTTGCACGATACAATCCACTGTCCACACAACAGAAAGTGGATGTTCCAAGTCAAATTTCAATAATGTTAGTCACTTGCTCCTTCAAGTAAAATAAATTCTGTAGACCAGCCAGCTACACAGCCTTCAATGATTTGCCCCTCACAACTGTTCACCTTAACCTTTCATCACCTAGTAACATGCTCTCCTCCAGCAAATATGGAACTTAACAAGGCAGAGAGAATCTCCCATCCTGACACAGTGAATCTTGAACTACCATGGTTGCTATTTCTGTGACTGAAAATTTATATACATATTCCATATCTCTTCTTAATAATTGATTTCTTAAAGATGATTCCTTAATTCATAAGTTATTATATTATTATATTCTCCCTTAGCTTAGTATTTTATTTCATTACACTAGTAATTGTATAAGCACACCATTGTTTCATGACTATATTTCCTGTTAGACAATAAACTACCTAAAGTACATAATTAGACCTGTCTTATTTCAGTGCTTAGCAACAAAGCTTGAGTAGAACATGTGCTTAAGTAATAGTTTCTGAATTAATAAAGAACTAAAAGATTATTTAGACATAGACATAAGTTTTTACAAGAGAGTGGTTTTCAACGAATCATACATTCCCATTTATTCCTTACAGTACCCTGTTATGAATCTACCAGACTTTCACTCATACCTATTTCTCTCTTTATAAGGTATGGAATCCAATTTCAACATTTCCTTCTGGTAACCATCCCTTGGTACCTATTTCTAAGATGGGGTGGGAGGATGTGTGAAGAGGGGGAGGGTATACAGTCAATAATATTGTCATAAGTTTACACGGTGACAGATGATTACTAGAATCTGTGGGGTGATTCCATGCTATCAAAATGTCAGGGTATAAAAAGGTCAAATCACTATATCATACACCTGAAACTAATATAACCAATATTAAGATTGTATATCAACTATACTTGATGAAAATTTTATTGTAAAAGTTCAACTTTTCCATACACATTTTTCTCAGCTTCCTCTGTGTAGTCTTATCGAGAATCACCCTAGAGATGGTCTCTTGCTGAATTTGCCTTAAACCCTATTCAATTCATTTTTGTTAAATGATTGCATTTCTAAAGTATCTAGTCTTATAGTACTAACCATTTTATTTTCCAATTGATTTTTCACACCTTATATCTTCTTACTTTGTTCTTAACATTGCATCATGATTCTGAACAAATGCTTTACAAGCTTCTGACTGCTGAAGATCTAATTCTTAAATTTCAAAAGTGTGTATTTTTTAATGCTAATTTATAAATCTTTACATTTCAGTAAAAATTGTCATCCTTATTTCAAGGGTATTAGAAATGTATTTGTTAAGGTTGTATACATATTAGCAATTTGTCTAAATTATGGGCTAAATTTAACTGATTCTATGTGCTATACTTAAGCAAAACATATTTAAAAGAAAACTAAAGAGGTAAAAGCCAAATAGTCATAGTGGATACTGATGAGAAGGTACATAATAGAATGACTTGAAAGAGTGACAATTTTCTCTTTAAAAAAAAAATGTACTACATCCATTCAATCACCTATTTTTAAAAAGATTTTATTTATTTATTTTTAGAGAGAGGGAAGTAAAGGAGAAAGAGAGAGAGACACACATCAATGTGTGGTTGCCTCTCGCACGCCCCCTGCTGGGGACCTGGCTTGCAACCCATGCATGTGCCCTGACTGGGAATCGAACTGGTGACCCTTTTGTTTTCAGGCTGGCACTCAATCCCCTGAACCACACCAGCCAGAGCAGAAGGGAGACAATTTTCAAGGAAAGCAGATTGCTGTATACCTAGGTTGTAAAAATCCAAGATCTGCAATCTTCTAATTCCCTTAGAATCCTTTATACAATGAATTTCCCCTTCCTTTTAAGAATTAAATAAAAATAGGATGCAAACACTGTCTACTCTAAGGAAAGGTTTATTTAAATTGTGATTTGATTGACTAAAAGATATGAGCTATTAGAATTATAAAGAATTACTGTTTACATCATCATGAGACCTCCTGAAATTAATATTGTAATTAGAGAACCACAAAATATTCATTATCTTGTTTTGGCTAAAAAATTGTCCCCTTTGATGCCTTTTTTACAGCATTTTATATCTTGGTACAAATTCCAAGTTTTCTGTAAAACTTTGCATCATTCTACTAATATTAGTAACAATTCACTCAACCACTGTCTCTCGTGTTACCCTATTTGACTTTCATCAGAGCATTTGTAATTATCTGAAATTATTTTTGTATTCCTCAGATGAAAACAGATGCTTCTTGAGGGCAGGGACTTTTGTTACTTTACTATCCACTGACTCTCCAGCTAGTATTTGACTAGTATTTGACACATGGTAAGTTAAATAATAATATTGGTTTATTGATTAAATATGTTACATGCATATATGAAGTCTGCCCAGAAAAAGTCCAGCCATTGTTAATATAACCAGAAAAATTTGCACAGTATCATGTAACCTGGCAGCCAAGGAAAGTGGACTGGAATGGGCATGAATGAACTGTGACCATTTCACTGTACTAGTCAGTGGGGGCAGTAGAAGCCCTTGAGTGAGCATGTGTACTGTGTGGCTGTCACATTCAAAATGACTGAGCAAGTAGAGCAACAAATATGCATCAAATTTTGCATGAAGCTTGAACATTCTTTGTGAAAACTATTCAGATGATTCACAATGCTGCAGCTATGGGCAACTAGTGATTGGTGGCTTCGTCACAACAAGAAACCCACTCATACATCATGTCTCCTGCAGAGGATTTTGGCAAAACATCAAATCAACCAGGTGACTCGGCCCCTGTGCAGCTCATATTTGGCACCCTGTGACTTCTGGTTTTTCCCAAAACTAAAATCACCTTTGAAAGGAAAGAGTTTTCCAACCATCTATGAGATTTAGGAAAATAAGATTGGGCAGCTGATGGAGATTAGGAGAACTGTGTGAGGTCCCAAGGCACCTACATTGAAGGGGACTGAGATTTCTTTGTTCTATGTATGATGTTTCTTCTATCTTATATCATCTCCAATAAATATCTCTATTTTTTATATTATGTGGCTGGATATTTTCTGGACAGATCTCATATATATTATATACATAAGTTTACATGCATTTACAATTTTTATTGGAGACATATCCATTTAATACTAGTAGGAAGGAATACATAAAACCATTGTTTCATATTTTTGCTGTGAATTGTAAAACATACCAAGTGATAAAAAAACATTTTCTATGATTTACTACTCATCTGGAGTTACAAATAGGCAGTTTATAATCAGATAAACTACAGTTTACTTTCATCTGATAATCGCATAGTTAGGAGGTCATAAACTCAATAAAATAAATTCTTAAGTGCACCATTATCCACATAACCAAAGTGTGCTTCAGTGATAGGCCAGTGGTAAAAATGAACAAAGACCGATGGCTCCCGGAGTGGCGTATGGAGCTCGTCTGTCTAGTTTGCAGCCACTGAGTTACCACGAGCCCCATGACTGTCATTGCCAAAACTTCAATAGCTTCATCTATGAAATAGGGTTAATAAATTCTCACATTCATGGTGCTTTTGAATATATTTTTAAAGATTTTATTTATTTATCTTTAGAGGGGAAGGGAAGGAGGGAGGGAGAGAAATATCAATGTATGGTTGCCGCTCGTGCATCCCCTGCTGGGAAGTGGCCTACAACCCAGGCATGTGCGCTGACTGGGAATCGAACCTTGATCCTTTGGTTCGCAGGCCCACACTCAACCCACTGAGCTACATCAGCCAGGGCTGCTTTTGAATATTTAAAGAAATGTCATTTATAAAAGACTTAAGGTATTTCCACATATGTATTAAACAATTAATGCTACTTATTGGTATTTTACTTGTATTAGTGGATATAAAGATATGATACATTTTATTCAATCACTAATATTCAGATGTATAGGCTATAATCTTTATCTTATACTTGAAATATGGATATATTATGAATTCAAATATAAAATTAAAGACAAATTCTGAAGTAAGATACTATTTTATACATTCCACACCAGTTTTTAATTATATATGTTATATAATTAGTTTTATTTCCAACTTACATTTGGTAAATCAGAATGGAAAAAATCAAGAATCATTGAAGTCACATGAAGTAAAGTCAAATGCCATGTATGAGTAATATGATATAAATTATTTAGGTAAGTTATTATATGTGGAATTCTCAGCAATTTAGAATCTAATTGCTATTGGCCCGCTTAGGTGATTCACAAAGAGAACATAAGCAAGGGTTATAGTACCTTATTTTTCTTTTAAATGAATAGTCTAAATCTTCTACTGAGCAGACTAGGTTATATCCATCAAATAAAGACTTACTTCATTCATTAAGCAAAGATGTTATGGTGATATATCTGTTACTATCAATTTCAATTTTTAATTACAAAATGAAAGAAACTGTATAAAATGCAAATTACTTAGGTGACTGGCATGGCATATCATTTGTATGGAGAAGAGAATTGAAAAAGGTAGTAAAATGAGGGCTTCATATGCACAATATTTTTGTTTTATGATAAACTTTATCTTCATATATCATACATAATTAAAACTTAGATATGTTTTCCTTTTATTATCCTAGCATATAATTTATCACAGTTTACAGCATATATTTTAACATTACATTTTCCAGTGAAAAATAAATTATAGCAGGCAAGATATCAAGACATTAAAAATAACATTACAGAAACATTAACATCTGCTCCAGAATTCTTTATTTGCTGAATGATAGACAATATTTAATGATATGCAATATTAATCAGCTCTGAGAAATATGTATGTGTAGAATGAAGTACTCATACTTTGCTATTAATTTTTTTTTGAAATTCCTTTCACTAATTTACTAAGTGTTTGGCCTTGGGCGAATTACTGTGCTTGAATAAGCTTTGATTTCCTGATTTTTAAAAAGAAAACGACAATGTCAGTTTATATCATTGATATAAGGATTATATAAAAATCACTTAGCATACTAATAATTATAGCAAACATTTAATAGATCACATACTAATGTTTTAAATAATTTAAAAACAATTTCTGAATCCAATTAATAACCATACAAAATTTCATTTTACATTCTTGACAATAAAGTCATCATATTGTTGAAGTAAGCAAATTCAATTAATTATGCAGAACATATAATATATTTAACGAAGACTGAAATTAAATCATTTCTTTGAAAATACATTTATCCAAAAAGTAGAAGTGTGGAGCAGGAACAAATTCTAAATATTGAGTGGTTTTATCCTCGAAATTCTTGAATATCTACAAATATTAATATCTATTAATTCAACTGAAAGACTCTGTTGAAAATTATCATTTATAATTCTCCTGATCCCTATTTATTTCCCACTTGGCCTGCAATTACAGTAAGGGCACTATCAGAATACTCTCTGCCATGTATCCCTATGAAATAATTATACTCTATGCCATATAATAGGTTTATATGCACACTGTTATTTTGGTTTCTTTGGCAACACAAATGCACCTGTTCGCAACACAATTAGGATGGGCCATATTGAAGGTAATCAAAACAAATAATGAAAAATGGTTTGCTTGATTTGGAAAATAAGGCATAATGCCTAATCAGGCATTGGCAAAGCCTTGATAGTGATGCTGTGTAGAATTAGCATATTTAATCAAAATTGATTTTGTTTATGTACAGAGGTAATGGATATGCCTGCATAATTTCTGGGCACTGGCTCTTAGTTATTAATTATTATTTTATAAATTACCCATGGCAATTCAAGCCAAAGGTAGCATCTGTTTGGCACTGAGGTTCTACTTAGCTTTAATTTTCCAGTTCAAGAAAAATAGCTATAGTCAAACAAACTATTCAAGGTCACAAAAATAGTAATCTGCCTTAATTAGAGATCTGTAATCCACAGCAGCCCAGACAGGCAATTGCAGGGGTTTACTAGCAAACTAAGTCCCTGTTCATATGTAATAAGGAGTTAAAGTGGAGGAATAGGTCAAGAGTTAGGATGAGATTTTTTTGTTAAATAAAATAATCCCCCATCTCTTCTAAATTTCTAAAAATGTATGGATGATTGCTATGTTAATGCTTTTTTGAAGTTATATTCACTTATTATTTTTGCCACTTAACTCAGAAAACACTAAAAATAGTTTACAATGCTCATGCCATCAAATTGTAAATAATCTTTCAAATTAATATTTAGATCTTAGAAACTTTATGCGTGTGGCTAAATTCAATTTAATTTAAAAAAAATTGATGTGAAATAAATAAGTAAATAAAATAAAAACTGAGTAAAAAGTCAGCCTCTATACCACTTTCCAGATTGGTAAACGTTCTAAAAATTGCATTAGCTAATTTATATATCCTTGAGCTTCGCCTATTGTTTTGCATTTTAAAATTCACTGTAACATCTCATTTCACAAAAAAACAGTCCTTACAATAGGTATTTTGTTAACATTGTTACTTCACAGATGAAGAAACTGATATGATGAGGTAACATGATGAAGCATATATGTTTATTGAGTGACATGCAAGGACTCAGAGCTTTGGACTAGATGCACGGCTCTCCTGTTCTTTGCTTACTTGTGCATTGAACCCACTGTGAACCACCAAGTAGCCTCAGTCAATATTGGGTGAAGTGAATCAAATTGAATTTTCTTGCTCCTTCTAGCATACCTAGCTCCCTCATTCAGACACAGAATGTTGTGTTTTTATTTTATGCAGTATCATGATTCCAAGTATATTTCCTCATAAAATGCTGCCATTTAATAGAAATTCCCCATAGGCACTGGTCCGTGTTTGGGTGTTCAGGTTGGCCAGTCATTAAGTGGCTCAGGGTGGCAAACACTGGGGATATTCGTCTTCCTTTAGAGAGTGAGTTATTGGTGTTGTTAAAAATAAAACATAGCATATCACATTGACAGAAAATTCATCTAATTATAGTTTTATTAATGTTTTGTAGTACATAATTATACATGCAAAATATTTAACTATAAAATCCATGCAGAATTAAAAAGGAATGAACTTTAATATTAGTAACAATTACACATTTTATTGTAGTATTTTTAAAAAGTATCTCGTCCCTTCTATAGCATGACTTTTGATATCATTTAAAAATAAAATTTCAGATACATTTCTCTAAATCATAATATAAGACATAGTGAGTGACGTTAAAATTGAACATTTATCAACTGGAAAAATGGGAAGAGAATGCATTGCATCATCATTGCTGTCAAGTTAAGTGAACAGTATTCTGTGTGGCTTCTGTGTCCACACCGGAGGTTCATATCATAGATAGCATCATCGTGCTCTTGTATCTTTCTTTCTTCCTCTACACGTACACACACATGCCTCCAACTTTTATAGTTTTTTAAAAGATGGTGAGTATCATACTGGAGTCAATGGCTGTGCATAGCCTTCAAACAGGCAGAATTTCTATAGATCCAGTTTGACTTCAGGGTGCCCAATCTTTTCTGATGTTCTCATAAGTCTTTTGCATATTTCTTGCTTGTTAACAAATAAAGGAACCTGATATAAATAATTACTTTTAATGTATAGGAGACCGTTCTGCATGGCATGGGCCCAGCTCCCACTCTCAGAGATGCACAAGACCCACGAGCACAGATAAGTTCTCCCATGTGGAATCAGGCCTGCATTGTACCTAGACTGCTATGAGACTTGCTTTTGCTAAAACTCCCTCACCCCGAATTGAGGCAGCAAACATTTACTGCGTACCTTTAAAGTAACTTCCTAAAATCTATGCTAAACCTTCCAAGTATGAGTGTAAACAGTTCAACCACTTTTCCCTTTGCATTTGCAAATGTCCTTCTTCTGCGACGTGATTAGTGGCATCCTCTCCTTTGTTTTCTGTAAAAGGTAACCACCGCAAGTAAACCTCTGCGTAGTTAGGTGAGGACCATCACGTAATGTGCCCAGAAAAGCAATAAAAGCCTGTCAAGGCAAGGGTCAGGGCACTCTTCTCTTGAGAAAGTGGCTGTGCCGTCCCTTCCCCCCACAGGACTCGGTAGTCCATGACAATCTGTCTCATATCTCATCCACAATGTCGCAGACCCCACAAGCTGGGGTCTGCATCATTAATGAACATGTAACCATCCTATTGGTACTATACAGAGGAAAGAGAATGAAGGATTGGAGTCATTCGGACCTGTGCTTACCCCACAGAACCTCTGGTAACTTAGGGAATCATTCAGCAGGAATCCTTTGCCTACCATTTTTTTTTTTTTTTACTAGACATTGTGTAACTACTGAGTGTAAAAAAGTGAACCAAGATGTCATTTTCAGAAAGCTTTTATTCTAATGGAAGGAAAAGGAGAGAACAACTTAATAACTAAATTATCACATACAATTATCCATCACATAACAGGGATGTATTCTGAATAATGCATTGTTAGGTGACTTTGTACGAACACCATAGGGTGCACTTACACAGCCTAACATTACAGCTGATGACACACCAGGGTCACATGGTATGGTCTATCTCTCCTAGGCTACAGTCCTGTGCAGCAAGTCCTGAACTGAACACTGTGGACAACTGTGACACAACATAAGTATCTGTGTATCTAAATATAGACAGGGTGAAACAAAAATATGGTATAAAAGGTAAAAAATAATTATGGCTCTCCTTCTTGCCTTTCCCTTCCACCTCTGCTTCCACCTCACACAAATTATCTTTGCCTTTCTCTCTCCTAAAATGCAAGGGCCCTTCTCTTGCTTCTGTAACTTCTTTTCTGAGCCTATCCAGCCCATCTGGCTCACTTCTACTACCTCTGGAACTATCTAAGTAAACTTTCTCTTATAATTTGAAAAAAAAAAAAAAGTTCACCCCCATAGGATACTTGCTGCGAATGGAGATTGCAGGACTGGAAGTTGCTCTGGGTGAGTTGAGTGAGTGGTATATGAGGCCTGGGATATTACTGTACACTACTATCGAGTTTATAAGCCCGGTCCCACAAGCCCTCAGCCTTCTCCCTTCGGACAAGGTCAAAATAGATCATGGATGCTGCCAGTGCTTTCATGAACAGGACTGTGGGCTGGATTGATCAGAAACATTAAGGAGAAACAGGCAAGGTCAGGCAGAGATCACTGTCACAGTGACTGTCGGGAGGGAGTGAAAGATGGCCTGAGGGTCAATCAGTAGGAATAAGAAATCAAGATGGAAAGATAAAGGAACAAAGGGGATTGTCTTGGCCAGGTGGCTTTGTGTATTCCTGTTGGTGTCATTATCAGTTGATAAAACTTAGTGGTATTCTTAAAAAAGACGGTGTTTAACATGCAGAGGGTGTAGAACTGAAGACTCAATCTTTTGATTTGGAAATTTGGTATCTTCTGAGGCCTCTGTCCATGGCTTGTAGATGGCCATCTGCTCTCTGTGCTGTGTGTGTGCTGTGTCCCAATCTCCTCTTCTTAGAGGGACACCAGTTACATTGGATTAGGGCCCACCTTACTGGCCTCAGTTTCCCCTTTGACGAGGCTGTATCTCCAAATATAGTCATATTATAAGGTACTGGGGGTTAGGAGTTCCAATATATGAACATCAGGGAGATAGTTCAGTCCAAAACAAATGATAAGGAAAAAAATAAAGTACTGTGGGGATAAATCCAGTGAATACTTTTTTTTAGGTAGCAGGAAAATGTACATTTTCTCTAGGGTGATAGCCTTTCAGTCCTTTCAGTCTAAACCTAAATGAAGCAAGAAAGCGAAACATATGTGTTTCAGAGATGCACATATTTCAGGTGTGGTGAGAAGCACCTGAAAAGGCTGCCTGGTACACCCTGGTTTGCAAAGTGGAGAACAGTAGAATGAGGCTAGAGAGAGGGTGGTGGATTCAATTATGCGGGACAGTGTAGGTCAAGGTAAGATCGTAATTTTTAATATATTCCTTATAAGTTGTCCAAAGGTATGTAAGTCAGAAATTACATGACATGACATTTTTTTTCTGAATTTAAATATGAGGTTCAGTAGTAAGATCTATTACAAAGTGTGAAGAATCTAAGAAATATTTAAATTACATATATGAACACCATCCATAATATAACACATACTGGAAACCACAACTTTCGTAGGTAAGGTGGACATGTCTTATCTTTTTACAGTGTGAAATACCCCTGAAAGAAAATGTTGGTGATAAGAAAATGCGCCAGAAAAATTATCAAATCACTGTTTTATAGTGCATCACTACTAAGCTTCACTTACTTTTCATTAAATATCTAATTGGAAACACACTGTGCAATTGCAAAACTCATCAGAATTTCCTGTTCATTCTGTGAAAAAAATCAGATATTCTGAGATAGAGAGATTATTGAAAAGCATGTTTACACCCTGCTCCCTTATTATAGAAAATGATTATTTGACAAACAAAGAACCGGGGCTGTGAAAAACGCCAGCATACATCCACAGATGCAAAATGGCTTGATTACACTCTACTTCAATCAGGAGTCCAAAAAACAGCTGATTCAATGGGCACTCATTAAAGCCGGCTTCTGAAAAACAGTTGTCAGTGATTCAATTTTCTAAAGAAAGAAATGTTTAAAGGGTATTGAAAGGATCTAAAATTGTCACACTTAGAAACCCAAATATCCTCAGTGCTAAGGACTTATTCTGGACAACATTTAAGCAAACATTTTCCTTTTCAATCTTAACACATTCTGGGCTTTATAAATGTCTGAGGGAAAATGACCTATTTTTCCTAAATATTCGGTTTTCTCCTTAATTTTATCAGAAATGAAGCATAATGTATCTAATTTTTCTTTAATAGAAAAAAATGTGAGGTTTTTCCCGAAGAAAATGAAAATCATTTTATCTGCCCTCCCTGAAGAATTTAAAGTTTAAGTAATTTATTATCTGGGTCTTGAAAGAGCTGATATTCTTTCAGATAGAGTATTTCCCCCTAGAAAGGTTTGCTTAGTCACTTCAATTATAGGTCTCGGACTGAAGTAATGGCTTTGAAGGATGGTATACTGAAGAATACAGCTGTGGGAAAACTGCCGTAGGACACGAGGTGTTCCATGTGCACTCACCAGGGCTGACTATATACAGAACAGCGGAAGTTCAAAACTGTGGCATTGTTCTTTGTCAGCTGCTTATGTTCTTAAAGCTGAAACTAACTAAATTACTTCTAGTAGTTCAAAGAACATTACTCATTTGTTTCATTACTTCTTTCCCATGTGCTTTATATACTTCATTTATGTATAAAGCACATACCATATTTTTCAGACTATAAGACTCACTTGATTCCCCTCCCCCCAAATTTGGGAGGAATGATGATTGTTAATGCTGCTATTGAGTTCTGTTTACATTTACGCTGGTGAAATATTATGTTATTTATGTTATGAAATATTTTAACACATTTTTTGCTTCAAATGTTTTTCCTATTTTTCTCCTCTAACCTTTTCCTATTTTCCTCCTTTAACCTTTGACCTAGGTGTGTCTTATGGTCCAAAAGACATGGTGTAATCTATAATATATGTTACATTATTATGTAAATATAAAATATATATAATATTATTTGTAAATTTATAAATAATGCAATTTAAGATTAGTTCTGAATATTGGAGGCATGTATATTAGAACAACAGGTCTAAGGTTTGAGGACAAAAAAAAGACAATATAATTTTTTAGTTTATCTAATGAATCTTCAAAGGAAATATAAAAGTATATCTCACCCTTGTCCAACCTTACCCAAGAATCAATATTATAACTTTCACTTTTATGAATACCTAAGCTTCCAGTGATATACACATGCCTTGGATTTTAAAGAGAGTCCTGTGAGGCTCTTGAACTTTAAGATTAGGAGGCTTAGGAATGTCCCAGGACTTCATCTATTTCTTTTTTCTTCATAAACTCAAGGTATACATAGGCAGTTATTAAGAAAAGGGTATCTGGTGGCAGTGAAGAGAATTGAGAATTTCCTCCTTCTGAATAAATAAAATTATGTTCACTTGGAGTGAGGAGGCGTGGTCTTTAGGCATTTGTTTTGCATAAATTCATTTCCTTGCTGGTGATAATCAGGGTGCTTCTTAACTTCTTTTCTAATAACCTTACCTCTTCTCATCCTGGTCAAATAATATTGGGTCTTCCCTTTCACTGCCTTTTACAGCCAACCCCTTTAACTTTTTGGTAGATTAAAAACACAGCCACAGTTTTACCTCTCCCATTAAAATGTATGATTTGTGTTTCATCTCCTAACTTTGACACACAAGGAGTTCTGGTCAGTGACCAAATGCGACACTAGCAACAGTTAGAGAGGTGCTTGCTTGCTTGTTGGGATACCATCCCTTTCTGAGAGTAACAAGCCCTTCCATGGCCACTCTGTGAAGACCCATGACATTGTCTGCAAAATAATAAGAAGCATGTGACAGGTCACCCCTGTCACCTCAGACATGACTCAGACAATCAAAGACTCATACACTGAAGGACTCATCTGCACAGAAACCTGGAGCTCTCTAAGCTGTGCAGGGGTAAGGGTGGAAAAATGGAACATCGAAGAAGCCGGTACCTTCTCTTTTGGCCTCTTGCTTGCATCACTGAAATGAGGAATAGAAGCTTGCTTTTTGCTTTTCGTTTGGCTCCATGTCCCATTGGGCCACCTCAGTACCAGGCAGCTCAGTGCTCTCTGGCTCATACAGATTGATACAAGCAGATGCCATATGATGGCAGCTTTCATCTGTATCCCTACAGTTATACAGATTTTATAATAGCATTCAGATTCAAAAATGAAAACCAGTGCCATCCTAGAAAACAATCTGTTTTTAGAACCTGGCATAATGTGCATATCAACTTTTCAGTGTAATTAATAGTACAATAGACAATAGTACAAAAGGCAATTTTGACATTGCCTTTTATATCACCACAATTAGGAATGAGTAGTACTTTGGGGGTTTCCTTCGTGCACCAGGAATTATTTGTGTTTTTGTTCAATAATGTTGCCACAGATGAAATAGAAAGATAGAACATCACTAAATCTATCCTAAATTGTTCTTCCAGGTTCATAACCTACAATTGACAAATAGCTTGGAATGTTCTCTATAATTTCTTATTTCACTTCATGATTGCTACAAATTTTCCAAAAGATGTCTCCATGTGTGCAACCTCAGGCAGGAAAACGAATGTAAATATTTGTACCTCGCCTCAGAAATTATCTGCCCACAGGCCCAGAATCGAGATCGTAAACAGATCATCAAGACACCCATTATTTACCAGAATCAAGCAGTAAAGGGCTAGCATATTGAAATTTGTTTTAATAATCACCTCTGAGTAATTAAAAAGTAGTATAAGCAACCCACTTCAATCCCTGTTACCACTCCAGGCAAACAATTAAATCAGAAAAATAGAAGTGTGTCTCCAAACTTGAGGACTAAATATTTCATCATAGCTAACCTTTACAATGGGAGCTGGCTCAGATATTTGGAATAAAACAACATCATGGCCATTGGTAATCTGCTCTCTAGGAAGACTAAGTCCAGGCCCGTTTTACTTTGAATGCTAATCCATTTGGTTCCCAGCTGCCTGGTGTGCGAAGATGCGGATTGCAGCGGCTGATCTGAAATTCCTTAGAGTGGGGTCCGAAAGGCTTGTGCCACCAGGCCTTTCATTTGTAGCTGATTTAATTACCAACCCACACTCTTGTCCAAATGAGTGAGCTTGAGAAAGAATATCTAATTGCTTCTTGGTTGTTGAAGCGATGCCTCAGGTACCCAGTTGTTTTTTTTAGGATAAGCATGGCGTTGAAATTAACCACACTCAGCCTCCTGATACAATTTAGAGTTGTTACCTGTTGCCCTGCAGTGTGTCATTACATTTAACCTAAATACTGACTCTGTGAGGGAGGAACTGTAAATTTCTCTTTTTTCCTTCTTTTACCAATAAAGAAACTACCGTAACTTTCAAGATTCTGAGTTGCTGTGTAACTGTATCTGATCAGAAGCAAATCTTTTGTGGGTTTCAAATACATACCAATACTTAATTTATGGTGTAGGCATTATATTAAAACAATTCCAATGAAATCATTATTCCCAGGTTTTTAAAGACTGAAATATAAAAAAAAAATGAGAGTTTTAACAAAGTAGAAAAAGGCTGTTTCTTTTAACAGGACTCTTACATGTTAACTTTAAATAATATTTAAAGTAACTTTTACTGAGAGCACCTTATTTTATTTCACTTCTAATGATTCTTAGCGCTAAACAACTGCAAATATTGACATATCCACATTTTTGGATAATGAAAATCTCAGTGGCTAACAAAACATTTGATTTTATTGACTATAAAGTTTGTTTTCTTTAAAAAGATCAGTTTGTTATCTGAGAGTAAACAATACTGATAACCTTTGTGACCTGTGATTCCCTTTGCAGCATTATTCTAGATATGACTGAAGAGTTTTCCTAACATAAATGCTTCATTTGTTATATCTATTAGTAGTGCTTGACAAAATGTTTTTCAGTGTTTTATTTTAGCGCCACTTGTATTCACTATATATGAGGATTTTTTACAGTAAAAAAGTTTCTGCCTATTTTAGCCACGTGGCTTTTCTTCATGTAGTGACTTATGTATGTGGGAGGATGCATGTTATGCAGAAGGAATACAATTGATCATACCACATCCCCAAAAAGCAGCCTCATGATCACATGAAAAGGAATAGGGCAAAGAGAAAAAACACAAAATAAGGAGGCAAACTTTAATTTAAAACTGTTCTGCGGATGGAGAATTGAGTTATCTTGAGAATATGCTAGAGTTAAAAATAATACGAATGTCGAAAGCAGAGTCAGAAGTAGGATATGGTGGTAAGAGGTCCTTAAATGCGGGGAGTGGGATTATCTTCTGGAGCACAGCCCCTTGCAGTACACGCCTCCCCTGCTAGGTGAATGTTCTAGGAACCTGTCTGTATCAGTGTGCTAGCTGGTGTTGTTGTGAGAGGCTGCATTTGGCTTCAGTGAAATTTTTTTTTAACTATTTAAAGGTATTTGCCCATTTCATGATGTATGATTTATGAGCACACCTGCCCACACTGCAGTGAGTGTTCAGCAGTTTTTGGCCAAAAACGGTGTGACCCCATGCCCCAACATCCTTATTCACCCAATCTCACCCCAAGCAACTTTTTTTGTGTTTTCCCAGATGAAAAATATCCTCAAAGTTAAACATTTTGCTAATGTGGAAGAGGTGAAACAAAAAATGGCAGAAGCACTAATAAACATCAAAACTGATGAGTTCAAAAACTGCTTTGGGGAGTGAAAAAAAGTCTCCACAGGTGTATTGCATCAAATGGAGAGTACTTTGAAGGTGAATGAAGTCTAAACATGTGAGAATAAATATAAAATATTTTATACACAAATTCTATTGTGGGGGTTCTTCCCATAGTAGTTGGTTAGATTCTCTTTTATCTTCTATTGTTAGCAGATGCATAAAGAAGAAACATTTGCTTTCCTTTCATCATTATCTACATCATATTAATATTTGATGTATTTATTATTTATTACTTATTATTTATTATTTCATCATAATAAAATTTTCATGATTTATTGAGTACTATTGTGAGTATATCTGACTCCGTGTAAAACTTGTTTTCTATTAGAATTATTGTTTACAGTTTTACAATAAATATTTATTCCCAAATCTTACCTTCATATTCCAGCATATATCTAAAATACAATTTCTACCTTCTGAGATGAGTTTTCATTATTGTATGTATTTTAGTATTTGTATAAATGATACACTATGTTAATAAACTCTTTTTCCCTAAAGACCTGTTTATTTTATATTGGCATTGAAACAATTATGTATCTTGTATAACTCTAAAATGAGTGCTTTTTTAATTAACCCTTTATCCTTTATAAAGATAAAGAAAGGATAAAATGTCATTATATTTAACTACATATTTACCATTTCCAGTGCTCCTAACTTGAATGTAGATTAAGAATCCCATCTCTTATATTTTTCATGTGAATCAGGAAATCTTTTAGTATTTTTTTTAGTGCATTTTACTGAGAATCCATTTTGCCTTTGCTTTTGAATGATATTTTTATTAGAATTTGAGCTTGGGAAATGTTTAAATTTTATTTTTGTTGTTTATGTTGCTACAGTTCCCCAGTTTCTCCCCTCTTCCCACCTCCACCCAGACTCACTTTCACCCCTCCACAAGCCAATCCCCGTATTGCTGTCCACGTCCTCGGGTTGCGCACCCTTGTTCTTTGTTTAATTCCTTCACCATCTGTCACCTGGTGAAGTTGGGAAGTTTTTGTCTTTCAGTATTTTAAGATACTGAAATGATCTTCCATCTTCCATGGTCTTCTGTCTTACCGTAAGTCTGTTTTCTTCCCTTTATCTTCCTTCTATATTCGATATGCCCTTTTCTTTCTTCTGCCTGCTTGCAAGATTTTCTAACATTATTTTTAGCAATTTAATTATAATACTCCTTTTCAAAATTTTCTTCATGGATTGTTGTGCTGGAGATTATTCATGCTTTTTGGATTAGTGGGTTTATAGTTCTATAAAATTTTAATTTTTCAGCTTCAAAGTTTTAAATATTTTTCACACTCTTTTCTTTCAGATTTCTATTACACAGCT
>PVKM010002415.1:52939-65454 GCA_004027735.1 Carollia perspicillata | reverse complement strand
ACCAACCAACATGAAGAGATGTGCACAAAAGAGGACTTCCAGTAGAAAGAGTTAGCAGACTTATACCATTGCATTTTAACATGTCTTACTTTTTCAAATTTTCAAAAAATATGTAATCATGTCAACACATAGCTAGGGCCTTAGAAAAGGTCCATGCAACTGAGGGGGCTCTAAAACTTCAGCTTTGTTTGCTTCACATTAAATGCCTCCTCCTCTGATCAGAGGCATCTTGTGAGAATGAGAACCCATAACATAAATAAAGTACTATGCACAATGTTGTGCACAAAATGAACTTGGAAACATGGTAGCCACTATTACATCTTTAGTAGTATTAGTGTCATTTAAGATGGTCCTCCCACAGTGCTTTCTTCTTGTTCCTCCTGAACATGTTTTCATTGTTGTCATCAAGGACTGAAACAAACCTTTGACCCACACTTTTCTACCTCTGGGTGGACAAATTTTAAAGGCGGTTTTCCAATGTGAAATTTGTTTAAGATAGAGTTTTAGTTTTCAGGGGATAACGATGCCTGAAAAAAGTAACTGTCTCTATAATTAGTGGCCAGAATATCAAAGTGACATCTTTCCAATCAATAGTTTAAGTACTTTTTAAAATGACATCTTTGCCCTAAAATCAGCAAGCTATATTTAGTCACTATCACCAAGAGACATCTGCGCAAGGAGGCAACAGCACTTTTCATAAGTGATACGTCATCTATTTATTTCAGTAGTTAAACACCTTCTGGCACAACAAACAGCCACCTTTGGAAACAAAGATGGAATTTTGGGTGCCTTAACAAATAGGAGTTGTCTAAAATTACAGACAGTGCTAATTAACTGGAACACAGAATTAGAACCTACGGTTCAGAAAATATGCAAGAAAAATAGGGTGTTTGTTAGAAACTTTAGTAATGAGAAGCTAAGCTTGCTGTTTCAAGGATACTAAATTGATGATAAGAGAATTACATACTGTTAAATCTCAATAAACAAAGCTTGTCAGGTTACGCCTGAATTAGATCATTTGTCTTCTCAACAAGCTGGTGTTTAAATTCCCTTTCACTGATAAAAAAATTATGAATAAACCTAGTGAAAAAGATTCTATCTGTAGGAAGGAGACTGAAATTGACCATAAATTCATTTATGTTTGACTATTTCTTTCTGTCAAATACACCTTAATTCAAAGAAAGCAATAATCATTAGTATTCTTGAATTAAAACCTGAATGAGCTGTTTACAGTGCTAAAAAATACTAAGAGAAGCTGGTGGGCTTACCCCATGTGTTAGTGTCCTTCCAGGAGAGAGTCAAGTGAAAAGGTGGAGTTTTGTAGAAAGGGCAAAGCTTCAAAGTCTGGAAACTGGTATTTTTTCCCAGATTCATCACTAATTCACTGGATGATTTTAGTCAAGTTACCTAACTGATCTGGCTAATAAGGACACTAATAATTTCTGCTCCTTAACTCAAGCATAATTTTAGAACACTTTGAAAGGTAGAAAGCTCTACATAAAAGGGAAGGTGGGAATGCCTGTAGAGTGTGTTGATTTGGAGTCCAGATTGTATGTCTATCAGCACTAGACTCTGCTAGAAGTGCAGCCACTAACCAGGTGATAATCAAGGGCAGAGAAGTTAACAGCTCTTCTTCAGAAACAGTTGTAGCAATGGTCAAGTGAAATAATGTGTGTAATTAGTTAGTTCACCAGTGTGCATTAGCAGCCCAGAACGATAGTAACTTAAACATAAAGAAGATGAGACCCACGACAAGCAGTCCAGGCTAGCATGGTCTCTCTGCTCCATGAGGTCATCCAAGGATTCAGGATCTTCTTTCCTTGTTGCTCTGCCATCCCCAGGCTATTACTATATGAATCAACAAAGATGGCTTGACAGAACATTTGGATTTCAAGTAACAAGACAAATGAAGGCAAAGTAAGGGGAATTAAGACATACCCCCTTTCTTCAAGGATACAACCCATGAATTGCACATGACACTGCTACTCATATTTCATTGTCTGAAACATAGAAATATTTCACTCCTTGAAACATATTTCAGACAATGAAATGTGAAAACTTCCTGAATCTTGTAGAGACACTGGATCATGTAGATTTTATTCTTGGAGGCTACAAGTGCACCTAAAATGCAGGGGGTTCTTTGCCAGGAAGAAGAATAAGACTCACATGGGGAGATACAAGCTGTCTGTGTCACAGTATCCCAACTTAACACATATGAGTGGTCACTACTGTAGTTGTTATTATCTATTATTATTTAGGGTCATCGAGTGTGAAAAAATATTTGAGATGAAGATCCTAATTAATCATCTCTGCTTAAGTCTGGTCTGGTACACAGTGTTTTATCTTTCTGAACAGTTTCACCCTAGCACACATAAGGCCACTTCTCTGCTGTAAGTGCAGAAAGGGTTAATTTTCTAAGAGATCTACAAATGGATCACATTAAATAATTTTCTGGGTTATCATTTATAAATCCCCTCACCCTCTAGCC
This sequence comes from Carollia perspicillata, assembly GCA_004027735.1. Classification (NCBI taxonomy): domain Eukaryota; kingdom Metazoa; phylum Chordata; class Mammalia; order Chiroptera; family Phyllostomidae; genus Carollia; species Carollia perspicillata. Next base: position 62,966 of record PVKM010002415.1, on the reverse strand, counting down.
AAGTAGAAGTGATATCAGTCCTGGGAAACTTTATTGGATTGTCTTCCCAGATGAAATATTTGACCCTTGCTATCTATCCACCTATCCATCATATATCTTTCTATTTATCGTCTCTTTATCATCTACTTATCTATGTCCATCTACTTTTATACAAAGAACATGTTTGACTTTTATCATTATAAGACTTAAGAAAATGTTACTATAAGTCATTCACTGCTGTAAAGTTCTGAAATGCTCAGAGATGGGTCACAGTCATTTTAGGCTCTTAATATAGGATCTGTCAGAGGAAGCCTTACACTTGGGCTGTGACAGCTAAGGGGAACACGCTAGTCTGAGGTGACAAATGCTAAAAAAGGTTTATCATTAAAAGTCCCATGTCCCAGGATTCCCCATAGTCCTGGGGACACTGAGATGGTGTCCCCATCTGAAGATGGTGGGCTTCAGAGAGTCCTTTAGGGATGAGACTGGGTAGGAGCTTCAGGAGAACCAATGAAGACATCTGGAACATTAGAGATAGAATTGGACTTGAAAATATAGGTGAAACCCTCAATTTGTGGTTAAAGTTGTTATATATAAGAAAGGGAAGTAGATTTACTCATGGTTATGCCATTCCTTGAGTGTAACATAGCAATTTGCAGATGGTTTGAAGGGTGCCATTCTCCAAGCCATTCTTCACCATGGGTCTGTCCTGGCATGGCCTTCTCTTCTGCCTAACGAAAAGTCCCTTTCCCTGGCTCCACTGATGTGTTAGAACAGGAATACCCAATTGGTGAAGGGGAGTAGAACTTAAAGGTGCCTCTCCTTTTGTTTTTTTCTTTCTTCTCTTTTATAATTCTTATATTAATTGGAGTTTTGTTCATTATGAATGAAAGAAACTTAACTCAAACTGGTTTCAACAATATAGTGGTTATCAGAAGGAAGGGTTTGGGTGGGTAATGCAAGGTAAAGAGGGGCAAATATATGGTGACAGAAGATGATTTGACTTTGGGTGGTGGGCACACAATACAATATACAGATCATATATCATAGAAATGTACACTTGAAACCTATATGATCTCATTGAGCAATGTCACCCAAATACATTTAATTAAAAAATTAAATTACATTAAATTAAATTTTAAAAACTTCTTTCAGCAGGAAAAAGGGAATTATAAATCAGCTCATGTAGCTAGTTGAATAAATATGTAGGCTTCAGGCACAGCTAGTTACAGGAGCTGAATTCACGGCATCAGGAATGGGTTTCCATCTCTATTTCTACCTAGAATGAAGTTTGATTTACTGCCAGATTCTTCTTCTCATGGTGACAAATTGTTGCTGGCAGACCCAAACCCACTCCCTTGAACAGTGGGAAGGGAGTTTCTCTTTTCAATAGTTGTAACAATAGTCCCAGAATTGAGTTACACTTGTCTGGCTTGGCTACACCTGCCCATCTTTATGGTCAAAGGGTAGAATACACTGATGGGCAGCCTAACTTGTATGGTCATCCCTGGAATAGGAGACTGTGAGACTAGCCCCACATACGATACATAGGCTGGGTGGGAGTAGAGAGAACTAGTTTTCCAGTTAAAGATGTAGATGCTAAAGACAGAATAAAGGAATATGGATGGTCAGTAAGCAAAAACAGTAGATGTCATAATATCTAAATTCCCTGCTTTCTCTTTTCTTTCCTCTCTCTTCCTTATATTCTTTTCCTCCCTCCTCTTCTCTCTCTCTCTCTCTCTCTCTCTCTCTCTCTCTGCATCTCTTTCTCTCAGTGTAATAGTCATTATGCAAGATGCGAAGATGAACCTCTTGTGGTCCCTGACTTTAGGCACCTCTCAGATTCAAGAATAAGAGGGATAGTTGGATAACAAACTCAAATATGTGAGATGCTTGGGAATTGGATTCACGCAGAAAGAAAGAAAGAAAGAAAGAAAGAAAGAAAGAAAGAAAGAAAGAAAGAAAGAAAGAAAGAAAGAAAGAAAGAAAGAAAGAAAGAAAGAAAGAAAGAGAAAAACGCAAAATTACTCTAGGTACACAGAAAAACAAGGGATTAATTTCATCTGGATCAAGTAAAAGCTAAAGGAAATCTTCTCAATGGAGATATTTATTCTGACTCTGAAGAAGGAGGAATAGGTTGTAACATTTTGCAGTAGAAGGAGGCCTCATGCAGTCATAATTAGGGTTTTCAACTATCAGTTGCATACCGACCTCCAAATTTCCTCATAAAATTTGAAGAGAACCCCATGATCAAAATTCAGGAAATTTGGACAAACACAGCTTGTCACTAAGTTTAACCTTGTAGAAGTCGTTTATTTTCTCTTATCATCAGCTTTTTATCATTTGTAAAACAAGCAGATGGAACTATTTCCGAGGCTCCTTACAGATCTAAAAATGAGGAATTTTTTTCTTGAAAATATTGAGGACTCTTGGCTTGTAGAGTGAGTGGAAGAGGCTTTACTGCTGAGATTCTAGTTAAACGTGTGTTGTTGTTTTGTGGAGTCTGTGAGTATACATATGAGGGAAAATTGGTTTACCAGATGTCTGAATCAGTTAGTTGATATTCTGGATACTCTGAATATTTATTTGTATATATTTAGTGGGATATGTATTTTTTAAAATGTGGTTTCTTTCTATCTTTTTTAAATATTTTATTTATTTATTTTTAGAGAGAGGAAAAGGAAAGGAGAGAGAGAGAGAGAAACATCAATGTGTGGTTGCCTCTCACGTATCCCCCACTGGGGACCTGGCCAATAACCCAGGCATGTGCCCCGACTGGGAATCAAACCGGCAACCATTTGATTCACAGGCCCATGCTCAATCCACTGAGCAACAATCAGCCAGGACTTAGTAGGATATTAAGAAAAGAGGCAACAAGACTTTTCTCTAAGCTGAACCTGGGTTATTTCATCATATTGTCTGAAGTCACCCTGAAATTGTAGCAATTGCTAGAATTGAAGGCAATTGCAGAGGCAGTAGGGGATTTCTGTGACAAGATTAATCTGTTCTCTCTGATTTCCTTCATTTAAGAATCATCTTTGTACCTGTATTTTGCCATGTATAATGCACACCCACGTTTTGGGCCTAATCTTTGGGAAAAAATCTTTTATTTCAATTTTTAATTCAATTTTGTATTCATTTATATGTAGATACTTGTTTTTGTATGATAAAGGAATTTTAGCATTTATTTTTGAACATATGGTACAAGAAATTTTGTGTAACAAGTAATTATAAAACACAAAAACAGATACAAGGTATTTCAGGTATATACCCATGTGTAATGTACATCCTTAGTTTTCCCTCAAAAAATTGTGCATTATACATGAAAAAATATGGTAAGTCCTTTTTGTGGCTTTTTCCCCATGAATTAAATTTTGCATTTTTTATGGCTAAGATATCACACTTGGCCAACAAATGAGATAGAGTTAGGTGTCCTAAAATATGTGTACAGTTTTAAATTATCATCAGCTTCTGTTTTTACTTCTTAATTTAGTAAATAGGAGAAAAATAAACCCTATACCACCTGTGTTGTCATCTTGTATTCAAAAGTCCTGTTGAGAGAGCAGCATGACCCATTAATCCCTGATTTTCCAACCTACCTCGATCTAACGATTATAGTCTGTTACTGTTTTACAGCCCCAGAAGGGAAGTGAGTTCTAGTTTACAGGGAGAAAATGGACTTGAAAACAGGAAGAAGTAGAAGTTCACAAAGGCCCACACAGTACTTCTTGAAACAAGAGCTTTGGGTTCCCTGGGGACCTCATTAGCCTCATTTTAAATGCCCGGAAATACTCTCAGAGAAGTAAGAGGAAGTAGACATGTAAATTAGAGTTAGGGGCTCCAATAAGATCTTTTTTGGCAGTAGTGTTCTTTCCATTGTTCTTTGCCAGATTGATTTTCAAAAGCAAAACCAACACACCTACCAAAGTAGCTAAAACAGAAAGAAAAGACAGAGAATACCAGTGCCAGGGATGAGGGGCAGCCGGAGCTCTCATCTAGAACTGTTGGGAATGCAAAGTGGCACAAGGGCTTTGAAAATTTGTTTGGCACTGTCTACTGAAACCACACATACACAGCTTCTATGAACCACCAGTAATGGACTACTGTAGTTGAAGTACAACTAGTGAAATGTGGATATTCAATCTGACATAAGCCCATTTGTACAAACTGGATTGTGAAGATACAAATTACACTGGATAATATTTTATCTACTTATGAAATAGACTACTTCTATGAACTACCATTGCCAACAGTAATACGCTTAAAAATGTTCAAGAATGTTTGTAGCACTATTTGTAAATCCCCAAACTGGGAGGTACCCAAATTCCCACCACCAGGAGAACAGATAAATAAATAGGTATATGGTGGGATATTATATAATGGGATATATATGCAACGACATGGGTGAACCACATAAATATAATACTGGGCAAACTAAGCCAAACACAAAAGAGAACGTACTGGGAGATTATACAAAATTCAAAAATAAGCAAAAATATATCTATGGTGTTAGGAATTTGACTAGCAGTTCTCCTTGGGAGGAGTGACTGGGAAGGCATGAGGGGAATGCTTCTTGTGTCCTGGTGATGTTTTCTTCTTTATCAGGGGCTGATTCCATGACTGTGATTAATTTGCCAAAATTCATGATCTATATTCCTATGGCGTGTGTATGCTTTTGTGCATATATTACACATGAATAAAATCTCAAAAGGCAAATGCACTCAAAGTTAAGAAGCAAGACAAAGGTTATCAGCAATACTTATAAATGTTAATAGCAAGTGACAATCTATCATAGGCTCACCTAAAGTCTTGCATTTTTGTGCATCAGTTTATTGAATTCTTTCAACATCACAATGTGAATACAATTGTTGCCCAATTCTTAGAAGGTAAGACAAGACTCAAAACTGTAATTAGTTTACCACAGACCATACAGCAGATAAGCAATAAAACAGGTATTCAAACCAAAGCAGCCTGCCTCCAGTGTCCACATCTTAACCATCCTGTTGACATCACTTCTCACACACTGGAAGGATCTGGGACACCTAGGAACACTTTGATTCACAAGTTTATTCCTGTGAAAACCACCCAGAAACCTAATAAATTGGGGGAAATGCCCTTAAGTTACCTCTGGAAGAAAAGAAAGTGTTTGAATAAAAACACAGTGTTAACTGAGATGGAGAATGGCTGTTTATCAGAAGGTTAGGGCAGCCACAGAAAAAAATCATGAAAGGTATAACTTTCTGCTTTCCAATGCCTCCTTTTAAATAAATCACTGTTTATATCCCTTTGTGGCCACTGGAAATGACATGGATGGATGCAGTCATTTTCAGGAAGTTAGAGAATTGTTAACATCAGCACAGGATTCGTGATGATGTGTTGAAGGATGGTTGGCACCCAAAGGAGAGAATGATGTATGTTTCATGTTTTATGATATGTTTTGTCACTTGTGGGGAACTCAGAGGTGGAGGCACTTACAAAGTGAAAATGGAAGCCAGCTTTTTCTTCTTGTCACTTGTGTAATTTGGGAGGTTTTAAATTGAAAAAGAAAACATCAGAGACTAACTGTCCACTAAAGGAGAAGGGAATTACTCCTAAACACTAAATTGGAACCAGAAAGTGGTCAGAAACATTAGGAGGTTGGGTGACCAGCTACTTGCTCAACTTAATTTTTCTTTTTTTAGTCATTAGGTTTCTGTCATAATGGCTTTGCTGCTTTCTTCAAGTCCCTGTTAGTTAGTTTTGTTTTGTTTTGTTTTGTTTTTTGTTTTTGACCTACTAACTACCACTGGGTCCCTCATTTCTAAACCAAAAGTAGCTTGACTAAATGGCATAATCAGGGGCATCATACACATTGGTCAGACCTCACCATCACAGGCTATCTCAGGCACGTGTGCATGGGTGGTGGGGAGATGTGTGGCCACCCCTGCTTAAGAAACAGCCCATTGCAGCTTCTGTGAGTGGAGAAAATGGGCAAAATAATTCCAATGAGCAGAGCAAAGACAGTGGATTAGATTGTCCTATTAACATTATCATTATGACTTATCTACCACACTTGGGAGTCCAGGGGTTCTTGAAACACTGGTGTGGTAAAGCTGGAAGAATCTTGAAAATCACTTTAGAAGGTTGATGCCAAAATTACACTAAGTAAATCCCATCTTATATTTTTCTTACTGAATCCATGAGTCTCTTATTTCCTTTGTCCCTTACTTCCTTCTTTCAATCCTTCCTTCTTTTCTTTTTTATGCCTTCATTCAACAGATACCTGGCATGTTTTAGAGTAGGGGACCTAGCCTTAAACTAGGTTATATTCATCACTGAGAATAGGCATGTCTGATTTGCTGTTAGAGTGGTTGACCTACACACATCTATTAGCATGATTTTTCATGAAGAAAGCAGAGGTGTTCCAGTCATTTATTGATGCATAGCAAGACAGCCCCAAACTTAGTGGCATAAAAGAACAACCATTTTAACATGCTTGGGATTCTATGGGTCAGGAATTTGCAAGCACATAGAAAGATAGCTGGTATTTCCATGCAAGTCTATGTTCTTCGATATCTAGGGTAATGTGAATGGTTGGAGATTGCTGGAATGGCTCAGCTGAAACTTTGTGTCTGGGATCTCTATTCTTTACTACTGGCATCTGCCAGAACTGGAATGTCCAAGATGACTACTTCTTTGGTATGCCTGTTCTCTGGGCTGACATTTGAGGTCGACTGCACACTGCACTGTTTCCTCTTCATATGCTTAGCTTGGACTTCCTTACAATATGGTGGTCCCAGATACTCAACCTAGTTATGTGATAGCTGACTTTCCTCAGATCAAAAGCTCAAAGAGACCAAGGTAGAAGTTGCAAGGCCTGTTAGAACCTAGCTTTGGAAGTCATGCATCCTTTCTAGTGCATTCTATTAGTTATGCAGAACCAGTCCAGATTCACTATGGAATGAGACCATGTAAGATCATGGATACCAAAAAGTAAGGTTCTTGGGGATAAGGCATATTTGGAGACACATTATCACAGAGGAAATAAACTACATAACAAGGGGCCTGTATGGATTCCATAACCAGACCCAGAGACTACTACCTGCAGGAGTTCTGGTGATGTGGAACCCAGCACTGGTGCTCTTTTCTCCAGAAGGCAATGTAGCACATGTGTGAGGTGATTCTATTCACCTTCTGAATGACTTCACAACCACACGATGTGACTCTAACATCTTAAATCTTACAAATCACAATCTAACCTTGGGGACACAGGAGACAGTATGCTAGTCATAGTCACATTGAGACAACTCCAGCCAGCCCAAGAGGCAGAATAAACAGCAAAGGGCAGAGCAGTCGAGGAAGAATATGTTGCATACAACATAGTGGCCAAGTTAACAGCCAGGGTAATAAATACAAATTAGACAATTCTTGGGGAAAATCCCAGACATAAACTAGGGATACTTTATGGGGACCTGAAGATTCTTCATAAGTAGTCGAAGCAAAACTAGTGAAATGTGGATTTCCAATCTTACATAAGCCCATTTGTACAAACTGGATTGTAAAGATACAAATTACACTGGATAACATTTTTAGTTCAAGCTTTGTACTTAATGACCTTACCTTCAGGGGGTTAGCATCTAATTGAGAAAATAAAATTAATATATATTAAGTAATGGCATAAGACAACATAAGAGCTGTCACCAGGGAGACCCAAATAAATGGCTCACACATTAAGTTTTATAGGAATACCTCAGAGAAAAAAGACAATCTAAGAGCTGAAATGAACAGCAGGCCCTCCTGGAAGAGGGAAATTTGATCTGTGCTTTGAAAGTGTGTAAAATTTAATTAGGCAGAGAAGAAGCAGAAAATGGAAGAACTCTCAAAACTAGAAATGGCTTTGAATGACTTTTGGAGCAAGACACGATATTCTCTCCTAAACATTTCTATTATTTTTCTTTTTTTAATTGTGTTTTTTTCCGTTACAATTTAATCCTTTTATACCTTCTCCCTCTTGCAATCACTATACTGTTGTCCATGTCCATGAGTCCTTTTTCCTTTTTACTTGATCCTTCTATCTCCCAACGACTTTGGGTATCTCCCCTACCCAAAGGAGGTATTCTGAAGTGGTCATTTATGTTTATCTCTTTATGAACTTGAAAGGAAAGAATCTAGAGCAGGGATTGGCCAGACAGTAAATATTTTTGCCTTCATGGGCCTTTATGTAATTACTCTGCTCTGTGGGCCTTTATTGTAATAGCACAAAATCAGCAGTAGATGATCCATAAACAAGAGTATATGACCATATTCCAATAAAACCAGCTCCAATAAAAACTAAGTGGCAGGCCAGATTTGGCCCATGAGCCAGAGCTTGCTAACCCTGGTTCTAGACATTCCATTCCATCCTGTGAATGTTTACTGAAGTCTACATTAAGCTTACCATTGTAGATATAAACGTGATACAAATGTTGTTCACTGTGAGTATTTACTCTAGGTCCATAATATGCTTAGCACTATGCTGATCAAATGGCATACAAAGCTGAACAGGTAGTTGTGACACTCTCCTCAGAGCTCCCAGCCTGGGAGGGAAGCTTGGAGGTGGGGAGGGGAGATGTAACAGGATCCAACCTGATTTTAGGGGATGGAGGAGATATGACTTCTCCGAGGAAGTGACATTTAACCTGACACTTGAACAATGTGGTTCTTAGCACATATCAGATGGTCTTCAGGAGGAGGCTTGTTAAGGGGGCAAGAGAAGTGTTCCATGCAGAAGAAACAGCTGTTTCAAGCCCATGGAAGTGAGAGAAAGTGTGTTTCATTAGAGAAACTAACAAAAGTTCAGTATGGCTACAACAGAAAAAGGAAAGGGGAAATGATGAAATCACAGGACTCAAGAAATTGGAATTACCCAAGAAATACACGGTGGGGAAATGCCTCTGATCCCAGTCCATCCCCATTTCCTTTCCAGCATCAGGCTGTTTATTCATCAGCCTTGTTTGGAAACAGCTGAGATTCTGCAGGTGACAGATACCTTGAAACCCTCTCACCCAGACACCAATTCCACTCCTGGGAAGGTGGTGTTGTGGCTTTCCCAAGCCAATCAGCTAAAATTTGCTTCAGGGAAGAGCAATAATCCAACTCTTTCCACACAACAGACAACGAGACAGTCGATTTTCACATCATCTTCAGCACTGACTAAACTGGCACCCATTAACGCGGCCCCAGAGAGCACATGGAAGTGAGCTTTCCCTTCAACAATATGTAATTGGCTGGAAGTTCTCATTCCTTATCCATGCCAGTTAAAGGAGAGTCCACAGCACTCAGATTTCCTAGAGGCAGTGCCATTCCTTCTGTGTCATTTCCAGCAACAGGCACAGTCTGTGTTCCATGTAATTCCAATATGCTGTCCTTGGGCTCTAATAAACAGAATCATGACCTCCATCCAATGGAACACAGTAAACATTTGGTAAATTTTAATTGATATTATTGTGATGTGTGTAAAACGACTGAACACAATGCTTGAAACACAGTGGGTAACATTTTCTACTACATCTAATGCCACGGGGGCATCTTCATAAACAAATACCAAATGGGAGCCTAGTAAGCAGTTAAATAGCCATTAGTAGAGCAGGAATGATGGGCCAAGTGCAGAGGGTCACCAGGGTAGACCCTCTGCTGTTTTCAGCCCTAGGCCCAGAGAAGCAACAAAACCAGGTGGAGTGACACCATGGCTAATATCAGGACCAGCTGCAATAACTAATGACCCCCCTTCCCAGCACTGATCAATAAGTGGTGACCACACCCTGAGGAGACACACCTGGTAAGCTGATGAATATTCTATTGTGATCCTCCCTGCAGCCTCCTGATAAAAGCCCTCAGGACAGAGGACCCAGCACAGCTCTCTATGGGTCCCTCTCCCACTCTCCCTCCTCAAAGCACACCAGAACATCTACTCCCTCTTTTGTCTCTCAAGGCGGCAAGTCTTCTCTCTCTCTCTCTCTCTCTCTCTCTCTCTCTCTCTCTCTCTCTCTCTCTCTCTCTCTCTCTCTCTCTCTCTCTCTCTCTCTCTCTC
>PVKM010002415.1:0-52839 GCA_004027735.1 Carollia perspicillata | reverse complement strand
AGAACTGCGGTTGCTGAATTGAAGTTAACACCTGGTGCTGTTTTTCCACCACGCACAGAAGCAAATTCTTTCCAGGCTCACTGAAAGAAACGTCTGATGGGCAGGATGCAGAGGAAAAGCTAAATACCTGGTGACAGGATGGGGAATACCTATTTGGGTCTATAAACTGTACATGGAGCTTTTTACTCCCTATTCACTACCGTAGAACTCAGTTTGCAAAGCCAAATCTAAGGTAGGGTTGCTAAGTTTCCCTTTCTTGTGTGGCCACAAGAAAAGGAAAATCATAGGAGAGACCACTCTCAAGAATCCAGATCCACCGAACAGTGAAATGTGGCTTTTGATATCAGATGCAAATGTACCCCCAGAATCAGTCCAGAGGTGCAGGGAAGTGCCAAAGATATGGGGTGGAGGGATCTGACTTATGCCCCCAAGCTAAAGCACAAAGCAAGTGGCAAATATGTTCCTCTCCTTGCTACAAGCTTTACCTTTAAAAAAATATTGTTTCTCAATGCCACTAACATTCTAATAGACTGGAGAAAACTACATTTGAAATGGTTGATAGAAGACAGGTTGCCTGGTAAAATCTGAATTCTTATCTTGTCATTTCCACTATCTGATGAGTGACCTTAGTGCTAGCATTTCACCAATTCTGTACCTCTCTGTTCTCATCTTTCTAATAAGGGCTCACTCTAGATAAGGGTGAAAGTTCCTGCATCTCTAAAATCAAGCATTTCTGTGGCAACTTTGGAGGAAAGAAGAAAGAACATAGACTCAAAGTTAGGGAATTATGATTTCTGCCCCAACTTTACTACAAATCTGTTGCATAGCCTTGGGTAAATAATTCAGTCCCTCTGGGACTCAGTTCCCTTAATCAATAAAAAGAGAGAGATGGGTTTGATCAGCTCCAAGTCTTATGAGTCAGTGACACAAAGGACTTGCTCTGAGTGCCTTCTCTGAACAACACGCATGAGCTCATGGGGTCAAATATCCAAGTGTTTGCCTGAGATGAATGGAGGCTTTGACCTGCCAGACAGTGTAGAAATGGCTGCTTGCTCCTTTTGCACAAAGACCACAAGGCTCTAGCTATCCAATATCTGCCTTGTGTTTACCTCTATTGGTTTTCTCTATTTTTGTTTTGTTACAAAAGTGAGACATTTTCAAAGGAAGAGAAAAGCAAGAAGAAATAACTCATGTAATCTACCCCATCCCCCAAATGTGCCCAGAGTTAAATTTTGTCTTATATCCCCTTGATCTGTTTTCAATGTCCAAATGAGAGTCATCATTTACCCAAATCATCTCTAAGTTCTTCAGTTTTCTGGGACCAATCTTTCATTTAATATTCAAATAAAGTACCTCACTTTTCTTGTGTTGATTCTGCATAACAAATTATCACAAATTTAGGGTAGATAACAAAGTCCAGGCACTGTATGGCTGACTCCTCTGCTCAGGGTCAAAAATGAAAGTGTCGGGTGGGCATGTTCTATACCAGAGTCCCTGAGAGTGAATTCACTCACTATCAAACTCACTCAGACTATTGGCTCCATTCAGTTGTTTGCAAATGTTATACTGAGGTCCCTGTTTCCTTGTTGTCCTTCACAGCTGCCCTCAGCTCCAGGAAGTCACCTGCATTTCTCACCACATGTCTGTCTCCCCTTCTTTATAGGAAGAACCATGTCCCTTTTCAGGACTTTTCTGATTTAATTCGGTGCACCCAGATAATCTTCCTTTTGGTTAACTTGAAATCAACTGATTAGTAACCAAATCAAAGGAGTAATATTCAGTCACATTCATTGGTCTCACCACTCTCAAAATGAAAGGATTATGTATAACATGTAGGGGGAGGGCAGAAATCCCTCATTTTTTATAGCTATAGGAAGTCCATTCACATCTCCTGAATATTTCAGTAGAAAGTTATCTGTCACATTGTTCACCACATAACTGGCACTCAATGAACATGTTTAAGTGATCCAAAGTTTCCCAAAATTTAATTACCTTGTTGTAGCCAGCTTACTCTCACTTGCTACTCAGGCACTGCCTCTCTTTGGTTACCACTAGCCATATCATCACTGATTTTTATGTTTTTCTGCTTGTCGCTTCTGTATCAACACCACAGACCTCAGCCCTACAAGGCAGCAGTAGCAAAAGCCAGTGGGGATAATTCTAAAACAGGAAATAATGAAATAACGTGAAACTGGGTAACAGGCATTATTGCTCCTTTAGTTCAAGTCACACTCCATCAGAAGAAGTCCCTTACGGGTAATCTCTTGCATTAGGCTAGGCTGTGGTATAATAAGAAATATATTTGGTCTTGGTTCCAGCTCCTGGAACAAGGGACTAAAACCATTGGAATTTCCTGAGTGGTAGGAATATCTTGTCATTCATTGGAGCTTCTCTTAAGTATCACTGAGTTTAAGCTAGTGAGATGACTAGGGTGGGACCATAGAGAACCTCAGGATTGGGCTGGCCATCAGAAGGACCAAATGATTAGAGTTTGAAGTTTCAACCTCACCCACTGACTTCTGGAAGGGGGACTGCAGATTAACTTCTTCATTCTTCCAGGGTGAAGGAAATTCTTGTCTCAGGCCACCAGAAGAAGGTAAAAACTTTGTAACATCCATATAAACTCTTCTGACAAAGAGATCCACTTATTTACATTAACATGAAAAATAATTTTACTTTCCCATTGTCCTGATTTTCATTCTGGATTAACATTATTTTGGACAATCCAATATGAGAGTTATCATTTACTTATCCATTCATTTCCTCCTTGAGAAGAATTCTTAAGGAATCCAAAGACCAAGAGGAAACTGTGAAATTAGAGTTGTTGTTTTGTGTATCCTATAGATGTAGATAGAGTTCTTAGGCACTGTTCAAGGTCAAGTGACTTGTGTTTCTCTTAGTACAGCCACTCTGTAAGGGGACACTAATGGGCAGGAAGCAGACAATAGAAGAGTTATCTCCCCTTTCCCCTGATGACATCAAAGGTCCCTACTTTCTTTTGTTTTTGCCTTCCTGTTGTAATAGGAACTTCACAATTCAATGGGTTCTGTAGCATATTTGGCAGAAAATGTAGTTTGAGCTGCAACTTGCTATAATAATAATAGCTACTATTTATTGGGAGCTTATACATGCCAGGCACTTTGCCAAGTGATTTATATGTGTTATCTCATTTAATTCTCACAACAATTCTGTGAGAGAGGCACTATTCCTTCTTCCATTTTATGCAAGGTAAATGGTAGTATCAAGAGGTTAATCAACTCCCCTGTGGTTACAGAGCCTGATAGTGCCGAAGTAAACTTTTGAACATAGGTCTATCTGATTCCAAAACTAGTTCCTCTAGCTACTACCCATAAGGAGCCTCTGCACCTAGGTGGCTGTCCCCTTGTGATGCACTGGTGTACTTTTCCTCTATCCCCAAAGTGATGGAAGGAAATGACTGCTCTCATAAAGGGCACCACTGAGAGTCTTGACATTCTCTTATGACCAAGGCCATTTAATAAAGTACTTCTATTGATGTTCTAGTAAATAAGTTCAAGACAGGCTAGAGGGCTCAATTTCAGACAGAACAATATTTTAGGAGGAAGCAAGTACCACAGAGCTAATTTAATAAAACTTCTCTACTTGTGGGATCTTACAGCCCACATCAAAATACAATACTGAAATTGAATATCTAGCTGTACATAGATAACGTAGAATTGACATCATCTCTACTTCACTGTGTGCCTTATAAGTGGTGTTAATGATCCAGCACTTCATGTCTGCCAAGTATCATCAAGCATTATACTTACATTATCATAGTTAATTCTCACAGTAACTCCCTGCCTCCAACAGGATGGTCTAGGCTATGCTGAAGTAATAGGCAACCCCCAAATCTCAGAGGCTTATGAACAAAGGTGTATTGCTTGCTCATGCTACAGGCTTATTACAGTCAGCTGGAGACTCTGCTACTCTGAGACCAGGTGGCAGAGCAGGAGCTATCTGGGACAATCCTGGTTGGTATCTGGAACTTTACTGGCTAGCGTTGTAGAGAGAAGAGAGCTCTGGAGCATCTCACTTCACAATTCAGTGTTTAAGCCTACAAATGTCATATGTCTCTTTCATATAAACTCATCAGCTAGAGTCACATAACAAAGACAAAGACATTAAATACTTGCTTGGAGTTAAGTGTTATTCTTATGCTACCTTTTACAAAGAAAGGAAAGAGAAGCTAAAGAACCTATCATGGTTATACTGCTTGATAAATAGTTGAGCCCAGATTTGGCTTTCTGATTCGCTCTTTACTCTCTTTGATAGAGATAGAAGTATAAGCAGGTTACTGTAATACAAAATGGATTGAGGTGTAATCACAGTTTAAACAAAAAAAATGAAACTTGGAAGAATTGTAGGGGATGAATAATTCTAATGGGGAGGTAGAAGAACTAAAATAGAAGAGACAAAGCCTTGTGGAGAAGATGGGACTTTAGCTGAATCTTGAGAGACAGAAAGTTGCATTCCAAGTTCATGGCAGAGGGCAAGTAAATGCATGGAGAAGGGAGAGTACAGGGTAAATCAGGACATGTAGTGCAGTATGGCTAGAGCGGGAGGGGGAACTTGAGAAAAGATAGGTGGATATGCAGAAAAGATGGGGTAAAAAGCAGACTGGAAAAAGACTATAGGCTTTTTTCTCCTAGCTGTAAGGAGATGAAAATAAGGTACTACTATTCTAAAGCAACTCAAACTCACAACTAGATAAAGCATTGAAAGCACACTGAATACTGAGTCTAAAGCCTCATCTTTATAGAAGTGTAGCATTTCTGGAGTTGTATAGAGTGCTTGGTACATCACATGGTAGGTATTTAATAAATATTTATTGGACATTTAATGATTTCCAGGAGAAGACATGTATTTGAGGTTTAGAGTCTGCCCTGAGGACAAAACAGAAAGAACTCTGGAAACCTAGAGATAAAGGAAACCCTAAAAGGAATTTTTTGGATTGAATTTGTCACTGATGACACAGAATACCAACATGTTGGCAAACAGCCAAGACAATAAGAAAGATGAAATGCTAGTGCAAACTTCATGGTCAAGGTTTAACTAGTTTTGCAGTGAATGGGGCTGCCATATGGGATTGTTTTTATTTGCTGTGAGTAATTTTCTGTGGAAAAGCATCCTCTTAACCCAGCATAATGAAGCCAATTACTGGTGCTTAGAATCACCAGCAGGAGAGAGAGAGAGAGAGAAAGAGAGAGGGAGGGAGGGAGAGGGAGAGAGAGATGGAGTCTAACACTTTCATGACTAAGCTCCTCTTCTGGCTGGATTCCATCAGTGAGGACCCTCCTGGACAAACCACCAGGGAGGCGACAAGGACTGAATTGTCAAGTACACTGACCAAGAGCTATCCACCAGGAACTGTTATATCTATCTTTAGAATGCCTAATGCCCCAATGAAATTATTAGGGTGGGCCCCAATCTGATATGACTAGCATCCTCATAACAGGTGACAGATATGTAAATTAACTTGATTGTGGTAATCATTTCACAATGTACACATGTATCAAAATGGCATGTTGTAAGCCTTAAATATGTGCAATTTTTATTCATCAAGTATACCTCAATAAAGCTGGAAAAACATGTTTAGATAAGAAAGAAGAGGTTAGAGCACAGACAAGCACAGAAGAAGGAAGATGTAAGAACACAAAGAAACGACAGCCATCTATAAGCCAGGGAGAGAGGTCTCAGAACAAATTACCCTGCAGACACTTTGATCTCAGACTTCAAGCACTTAGAACTCTGAGAAAGTACACTTCTATTGTTTAAGCCAACCAGTTTGAGGTACTTTGTGATGGCTGCCCAAGGAGATTAATAAAGTCATTTATAATATAATGATGATTATTTAGGATATCGTGCCTGACCAGTGCAGGGAATAACACTTGGAGATGGGAAACAATGAGTTTTTCAAGGTGATGGATTCTTATCCATCAAGGCACAAGCTTAGTGCAGCCTTTTAGCAATCTGATGCTTTGCAAACTCAAGTAGTCCTGAAACTCAGAGGAAGAGCCCTAAATATTTATAGGGCTCCCCATTTTAACAAGTCCTGGCATCTTAAATGCTACCAGTTGTTTACCTTGGGTGCCCATTATTACCATTTGGATTTTTATCTGTAAATTCTGCTCAATGAGGAAAAACTGTGTTTTATTTAACTGTCATTGGGAAGGAAAAAGAAGTTGAGTGGAAGAAAGAAGAGAGAGGGAAGAGAAACTGGAAAAGAAAAATAAAAGTAAAGAAGAAAAAAAAGATAAATAGGAGAAGAAGAAAAGGGGGTGGAGAATGATAGACAATTGAGTAAATGTAGACACCAGAAGTTTTCTCAGCCTCAGCACTACTGACATTTGAAGCAGGGTTATACTATGTTCCCTAGGGCTGGCCTCTGCACTGTAGGATGTTTAACAGCATCCAAGGTTTTCACTCACTAGATGCCAATAGCACATGTCCCAACATCCCCATGTGTGACAACCAAAACTGTTTGCAGATACTTCCAAATGTCCCCTGGTGGGCAAAATCACCCAAGGTCTATGGTATGATTTCTCATAAAATATATAAGAAGTCATTTTCATTTTCTTTTTTTTAATTGTATTTATTTATTTTTAGACAGAGGGGAAAGGAGAGAGGAAGAGAGGGAGAGAAACATCAGTGTGTGATTGCCTCTCACATGCCCCCTGCTGGGGACCTGGCCTGCAACTCAGGCATGTGCCCTGACTGGGCATCAAACCAGAGACCCTTTGGTTTGCAGGCCAGCGCTCCATCCATTGAGCCACACCAGCCAGGGAGAGAGGTCATTTTAGTTTTCTAAAACAAAGGGCAGAAAGTGAAAAAACACATATAAACATATAAAGATAGGAGGACAGGGATGTAGGCATGGTCCCTATGGAGTCCCTTGGTTTCAGAGTCTTAGGTTGCATGGATTGGGTGGGGGATTTTGCACCTGATGTGCTGTGTTTACCAGGCACAAATATAACTGTGACTGGTGCTGCACAATTTAGACAATGGATCCATGTACTTGTTAGTGTTACATCACATTTCTTCTACCAAAAATATTGTTCTTTCTACTCAAAATATGGTCTGCCAAGCCAAATACAATTATAGTGAGGTGGTTCACTTCTTTTTCCTAATTGATTACAATGCATCCCACTTCTCTGATATAATGCTTTTCTCAGCTAAAGGGTGGCAGAGGGTATCTCCAGTCTTTGTCTGATCATCCTAATGAAATCAGTGGGCATCCAGGAGCAGCATTATTAATTGCTAAAAGCAAGAGCTCTGGTGTGTTACTTTGGGCAGTTTACTTTTCTGAGTCTTCATTTTCTCTTTTGTAAAATGGGGTAAAAATAGTATCACAAAGGATTTGTTGTGAGGATGGAGATGATAAATGAAAAGTGCTTAGTATAGTTCCTGAGAAGGACTCAGTAAATATTTAATTTTTAGTTTTATCAGCAAAGGGTGATTAGAAGGATAAAGGAACTGGATATTAAATTGCATGAGGAGTGATTAAAAGATGTTTACTTTGATAAGAGAGTTAAGGGGGCCATAAGGGCTGTTTCCAAGTGTCTGATGGGACCCTGTAAAAAGAAGAATTTTTCTAAAACAGAACTAAAGACAAGACAGGTGTTACAGGAAGGCATATGTCAGACCAAGAAGTTTTTGAACAACTAAAACATGTCTAGCTACTAGAGAAGGAGAGATACTCTCCTCTTGAGAAGTGATTGAGCAGCGGTTGCTTGGAAAACCTCTTCAGCTGGATAAGCAAAAATTCCTACGTATCCTTTAAGACCCACCTCAGATATCCCTATGTAAGAAGCCTGCCCAGATCACCTTTATGATTCAGCCAGAATTCAGCACCTTGAACTTAACCCGTAAGATTTTACAATAGTTAGCTGTTTACCTGCCTCTTTTCCACATCTGCATGGTGAGGTCCTTTGGGACAAGAACTCTGTTGTTCACTTCTTTAGCCACAGTGTCCATCATAATGCCTGGAACTGAGCAGATACTCAGAGGATATCAAATGGAAGGAATAACAGAATAGCCATAAGAGATTTCTGATTTAGGGAAGGGGTCGAAGTTGATAACCTATAAATTTCCATCCAACTCAAATGTGTGATGATGTCTTGGTTATATTTTCAAATGTCTAACTTATTTTTACCAATGCCTTATCAAGCTGAATATCCAGCAACAGAACAACAACTTGAAGCAAGAAAGGGGTAAAAAAATTCAGTTCACTGTTTTGTTGTTGTTCTGTTTACCAACACTATGCCCAATGGTCCATTTTGCTGTAGGCATGATTTTTGCCAATCTGGGAGTCAATCGGCTTATGGAGCTGATTTCAGACTGACTCAGCTTCCTGCCTTCTAACAGAGAATTAGCTCGTGGTCAAAGATCTATTGGGTAATTAAGACTTGTAAGACAATATGTACTCAATTTAAATAACAATAAAAATAACTTGTCTTCAGGTTGTAACCATGCCTATAAAGTCTCATGTTATGAACTTTTATCCCATAGTCTCTACACAACCAATTGATAAAGATGGTCATTTGGCCTTCATTCCTCTTTCTATACTTCCAAGTTCAGAAACTAGATAATATCTGTAATCTCTTTGCTTCTTGGCATAGATACCTGTTCTCCTGAACTAGTGGGCAGGTGACTATTTGCAAGGTTACAAATAAATGGAAGTTGCGAATCTGGAATGGAAGGTGAGAGTTATGTTCTAAGAATGGCTTATGGTGAGGAGTTGAGTGAAAGAAAGGAATTTTGGAAGCCAATTAGCACTGAAATGATTGAAATGGAGAGTAACATTGTAAAGTGTTCAAAAATTTGCATTTTATGTGTCTACATGTCTCTAGGATCCTGGAAAAACCATTTATCAAAAAAAATTGACAGAATTATAATTTAACAGAGTACATCTCTCAGCTTTTTATTTCAATGTAATTCAACAAATACAGGATGGGGCAAAATAGCTTTACAATTGTTCATATGGAAAATAATGCAATAATAAACAAATAGTAATATAAGAGTAAATTCCATGTTTCGGGTACTCACAGCTATAAACTTGCTTTTGCCCCACCCTGTATTGTGAACCTACTATGTGCAAAGTGTAGACAAAGGAAGACAGATGTATATGACATGGTTTTTGTTTCTAGATATTATTAACAAAGTGGTGGGAAAAGACAATTAAAATTGTGTTTATTATAAGGATAATGATAGCTACAACTTACTAATTTCTACCTTGTTCTAAAAGATCTGTATAACAGAGTGGCAAGATCATGAAGGCTGGAGGTAATACATATACCTCAATTCAAAACTCAGATGCACTACGTAACTTGCTGTGTGACATTGAGAGAGTTCCTTAAACTCTCTGCATCTTAGATTTTCATCTGAAATAACCAAAGTGCTTGCTTCATGGGCTTATTGTGAGAATTAAATGAATTAATATACCTGAAGTACTTAGAAAAATTTAGTTAGTGCTATATGTGTTAGCAATAATTGCTATCATCTTTAAGTGTGTGAAACACATTGCATTTATTACCCCATGGCTACCTGTCATTATCCCTATTTCACAGATGAAGAAACTGATGTCCAGAAGAGTTCATTCCTATGTTGGAGGACACAAAGCAAGTAAGGGTTAAAGCTAGGATGCAAATCTCAATCTGGCTCTAAAATTCATGTTCTTAACACTACAGTTCACTGCATCCAAGGTGACAATGTAACACAAAAAGGAAATAAGTGGAAATGAAGGTATTAGGTAAAATCTTTGAGATTACAGGGGGAAATAGATGGGTAGATTTATGGAGAAGGTAGGATTTGAGCAGAGCGTGGAGAAAGAATTTGCCCACCTGTTTTATCCATATATCCCCAGGAGAGACAGCCTCGCTATGCCTGATTTTTTTCAGCTTGCTGACATTTCTGTGTTAGACGAGCTGTGCCTGGTACACAATCAGTACTCAATAATTCTCACTGGAATGAGGAATGAATGAATGAATGAATGAATGAATGAATGAATGAATGAATGAATTAGTTAAGGGCGATTGGCTTTTCAGGGTTTTAGCTTAACTTCAGCTATGTACCTCAGTTATATTCAACCATCTTACTATCTAGTCTTCTTATTACAAATTAATTGGATTCTCTTTTATTTGGAAAGGGATTGGTGCTTTTCAGAATATGCTACAAACAGAGAAGGTCTTTAGGCTTAATTAATAATCCCTCCTTAGAATAAAAAATACACTGACACAGCTAATGTATGACAAGATTTCAGCCTGCTAGGTAATGTGTTCTTTTCTCAAACCTAATTTCTTGATCCATTATGCTAATTAATGAAAACACCAGTTTTCAGGAATGTACCAAGGTTTTATTTTTGTTTAGTAAAACACCCATTATTTTAACAAAATGGATTTCCTGGGAGGATGGATGTACCCATTCCTCAACTCATTTCTTTAGTAAATATAGTGAGATAACTATATGCCACAAGTACACAGAACTGCAAAGGCTTGGAAGAAGTTCAAAAACAATTCTCCCCTCAAGGAATCTGAAATGTGGTTGAAAAAAGAAGACAGATATCCACTACAGAATTAACTAACAACACCTCAGAAAAATGACTGTAAACTGTACCACAAGAAAGGACAGAACCCTGCTTGACTGAGCCCAACTTGGTAGAAAATAACATCTTTCTAATGGGATTTTTTAAAACAATTTTATATTCATTGGAGTAGAGCTGGGAAAAGGTAGTTTTCAATGAGCAGCTATACGCACTATCTAGACCTTTCAAAAAACTGTTTCCAGCGGACTCAACCTTGGCCAAAATCTGAGAAAAAAAAAAGTTTATCGCAGAGATCTGACAATTCAAGCAAAGTGGTTTACTTTTCAACATTTAGATACTATCATTCCTCATTAGGGCTGTATGCATGAAGGGAACTTAGTGAAATAAAGTGGGAGAGTTCTGGCAATGTTCTGTCTCCTTTTTTCTCTTTTTTCTTTTTGTATTATTATTATTTTGTCTTCCGATGTGAGTGCTGGTTACACCTATATGCTCACTTTATAAAAGTTCACTTAAGATTTTTGTCATGTCCCACATATATGTTACACTTCAATATAAATTTTATATTTAAGAAAACAGAAAGAAATGAACTTTGAATTCTCTCCCATTCCTGCTGAAATTTCCATAGTTGTTTTTAAACATAATGACCTTGTATTTCAGATAAACTTAGTTTTTTTGTCTCGTTCATTTGTGTAGTTAATTGCTTGGGGACATCCTGTCTAATCTCCCATATCCTTTGCTGAAAGCCTTTTATGGCTCTGATACTAAAACCCCAAACTCCCTTTGGCCTGGAAAAATTAGCTATCTTTGGTTCTCAAATGAGACTTAAGTTTTTGCTTAAGAAAAAAAAATGTCATGGAAACATCTGTTTGCCATGGTTACCGTAAAGATAAAATGACTAAAAAAGAAAAAGGGACATTAAAGGCTGTTACACCCTTGGGGAGAAGAGATTTCTGTGATAGTGATGATTACTAATTACTTAACATTTACTAATCCAGGCTTAGTTGTACTCACCTTTAACCAATTAATATACACCCAACAGCGCAATGAGTGTTGCTGACAATAATTTCATTTTACAGGTAAGAAATTGGAAGCAGAAAGAGGTGAAGCATTTTGCCCAAAGCTACGCAGTGGAGAAGCTGGGATAAAAACCAGCCTGGTCCCAGGGTCCATGCACTTTTTGTTCTCCACTCTGTACCATCTCTAAAGAACAGGGTCATGGTGGTCCCTTTGAGAAGATCCTGATGGGTGTTAATTCTCCCTGCTATAAACTCCCTCTTGACTTGGGAATAACAGCATTTGTCATATATAACAGTGACCAATATCAGCTTTGTCTTTTCAAGATGACCCTTGACTTGTAGGGAAAGGAATCCAAGAGTTACAACTATGAACATAGCAAAAATGACAAAAACCTGGAAAATTTCACATATTGGCTTTAGGGCAGGGCAGGCCTGGGTTTATAGCACTTTTCTACCAAGTAATGATCCTTGAGAACTTGTGCAAGTCATTTGAATTCTCTAAGCATTAGTTTGCTCATCTGGAAAGTAGCAGTGATACTATACTAATCATCCATTTTCCAGGAATCCAAGGAGGGTTAAGAGATTAAGCATGTACTGTGTACACAGTAGGTGCTTTTAAGAGGTACCAGTTTCCCGTGTTCATAATTGTGGTGCTTATGTTAAGAGGACTTAATGATAGCTACCTACTTTCTATCTCTCACAGTACCTAGCACACTCATGCATACCTAGTAGGGCCTCAATAACTGTTTGAAAAAAAATTAAGCAATAGTTTTATTCTTGTAGATAAAACACTAAACTGCAAAAGAAGAGAGCATAGCTGATGCATTTGGTGGAAATGTCATTGCAGAACTGTAGCTGAACATTAGGCATCTAATTGTTTTTAGATATTTCTCAGATATGAGAGTCTGCTAGTACAATTAGCGGGGGAATAGTAATCATTCCACTATTACTATTGAAAAGCTTTGGCAAACTGAAAAATATGTAACCTCTGGAGAAAGACCAGAGGTAAACAGTGAAAATTTATTAAAAGGTCAGAAAAAAGGGTTCATGTATAAAGGTTAAAAATAATTGGGATTAGTTAGCCCAGAAAGGAAAAGACTACACAGCAACTTAATTACTGTCTTCATCCCTTGGCAAAATGAGGTGCCCTCTATCACTTCTATCTCAGTTAACAAGAAAACTAGAAAAGCTGACCTTGAAATGAAAGCAAAGGAAAAGGAGGTACAGTTCTTGGGACACTTTTATTTGATAAAGTAAACACTGAAAAGGTTACCCGAAGTGATTCTAAAATTGTCTATCCAGGAAATCCTGTCTTTCAGGTGTGACATGATGGAAAGCGAGGGCTGAGGGGGAGGACTTGGAACATCTTAATACAAGAATAGTCCAAATCAAAAGCAAGAACCTGAACCAAATGGCTTTTGGTCACCCCTTGAGCTCTCAAATCCTTAATTCCCTGAATTTGAGTTTGAGTCTCCACCTTCCCAAGCATCTCTACCACTGTGTTAAACCCAATTACAGGGACCTTCTTACGATATGAGGACTTTCTTCTGCTACAGAGCCATGGGGGAAACAAAAGGTCAGCTCACAAAAGCCCAGTTGGGAGCCAACTCTGCTTCTTTTGACCTTCTGACTTTCCATTAGAAGGGCAGTGATCTCAGCAATTTACTAGCGTGGGCAGCTGTGACTATGATTAGATGAAATGCTATTAAAGGACTGAGTTAATACATAGGCAGAACAGAGGAGGATGTGAGTTCTGCTAAGGTCATCTTATTCTTACCCTTATTGGTAAGTATATCGCCTTAATGGAGAATGGGAGACCTGGCAAATAAGCAATCTTGCTATTATCCCATCAAACACCCCCACAGAATTTATGAATTTGCAGATGGATTCTTTATTGTGTGTGTGTGGGGAGGAGGGGTTCATTTTAAATATCTGGGAATCCCTTTTTTGAGAGGGAAATATCTCTCCTTTGTATCTCCTCTACTTCCCATTCCTAAATCCATGGCATTCTTATCTCTTTAATGCATTCGATTTCCCCACTAAAGTCCCTCTCTTCCCCTATTTGGCTTTCGGTGAATGTTATCAGTCATTCAATTCCACCTATCCAGTTTCCTGTTGGATTGGAGATTAGGAATAGAATTTAAACCCCTTTATTGGAGCAGGAGGGGAAAAAGGAAGTCTTTTCCATTGCCTGGCTTTAAAACAGAGCAAATACAAGACATCCACATTTGAAGATGTAAGACCATCTCTTAGCATGTCTCCTAGTTATTCTGTTAACAGTCTCCTTTTTTCAGCTTCACATTTCCTTTCCAAATGTTTTTTTTTTCCTTACCCTCTAAAATCTGCATATGTTTTGTTTAAAGTAGGGGTATGGGCTTGTTCCTACTCCTGAGATTAATCTAACTCACATCAGCAATAATTAGATCAAGTGATAAGGATTGGGAAAGGAGTGGAAAAGAACAGTAGATGGCAGAGAAGGAATACATTTTTTCTCACGGTGATCTAAGGAAAGATAAAAGCAGTTGAAGCAAACTACTTGTGAGGTGTGCTTGGAACCCATGCTTATCTATAAGAAAGGAGTAAGCTGAAGCATAGGAGAAAATGTAGGCAAAAATAAAGAATCCTGTCAAACTAAAAATGCTTAAGCCTTTTAGGGTCATAGGGACACCAAATGTGTTACAGAGGTTCCTGGAATCACCAAATTACAGTAAGGATCTGTACATGCCAGCTCAAGAACTCCCGGTCTCAGAGGTCTTCTGGCTTGGAGCCTAAGTTATAAAATTGTGGCACATAAGGGAAATGCTGAAGGGGTAGCCCAAGTTCATTCAAAACTTCCCTTCCGAAAAACACAATTCAAATTCATCTGTCTCCAAAGGCCAGGCTGGCAACACAAGTAAAGAAGGCTTCATGGAGGTGGAGGATGCTTGCCAGTTGACAAGGGACAGTCTCTTGTTAGTGCCCATGCAGAAGCACATTGCCAGGTCTTACAAGTTTCCAAGACCAGAATCTAACTTTTATGTTAGATCTAGTTTTGTTGCTGATGCTTGTTTGCTTATTTTGCTTTAGTTTTGTTAATTCAAAGAAAATTAAAAAAAATTTAAAACAGTCTTTTACTGTAGATATGTTAGATGTTACCATTGGGTGAAGGGTACACAGGGCTCTCTCCTATTCTTACAACTTCTGGTGAATCTAAAACTATTTCAAAATAACAAGTTAAAAGTGAAAAAAAGAAATGACCCCAAACAAAACACTGCAAATCAAATAAGACTAGGTTGGGCAGCTCAATTTATTCCATCCTCCTCCAGTTTTGAGACGTTGCTTTACTCCTCCAGAGTCATAACTCACCAAAAGTCAAAGAGAGGACACTACTACCTGAGGCTGCCCACGAGAGGACTTTTTATTACACTTTTCTTTTGAGACAGAGGCCATTTATTGTGGCATAGTTTACTGGAGGATGGTAGTGAACAATGTTACTGAAATTCTAACTATTCCAAATATATGAATTTCATCTACATTGAGGAGATTTTATCAAAGCTCACAATTAAATGTGATTTGGGGACTAGTCACTAGAATTTTGGAGACAGTCTAACTAACCTTCTTTAGAGGACATTCGCCAGAAAGGAGGGTTGGGGGAGAGTGTTACACAGACAAGATGAATTTATTGAAGAGTTAGTGAACTTGAGTTTGCATTCCACTTTGGCTTTACTGGCTGAAAGACCTTGAACAAAACTTGTACATTTCATTATCTGTTATCTGTAAAACAGAGATGATATAATTTCCACTTCCCAGGGCCGAAATGAGATCCCATGAAATAATGCATCGTGAAAGCACTTGGTAATCTTTAAAGCAACATGCAAACATAAAATGGTGATGGTTGTTTTTGTTGTTACATGGTGGGACATATCCCTATGATCACTTTTATGCTCTCATAATCAATTCCCCATGCTCCCAAGCCCCTATATTTTTATTTAGTTCATTGGGGCTCACTGTTTTCAACAAGAAAATAAAACTTTTACCCATTGCCTTGTTCTGCAACCTATATGACACACCTGAGGAAGCTTAGCATTAATAAAATGCCATGCATCATAAACTACTCACTAATGCCCCTTTATTATTCTTCTCAGGTTTCTCTTTATTCATTTCTCTCTCCCTTGACATTATTTTTGGTCACTTACAGAATAATCTGAACATCAATCTTATTTAAGGGAAGTTTCCTTCTTGGACTTGTAAGTCTGGTGATGTACCTCGGAAGTACTTCTTGGCCTGCTGAAGCAGTAATTGTCTGTAACAGTTATCTCCTGAGATCTATGTTTTATACAACCATCTTTGAAGGAAGCACACCTCCCTCTTTAATAAAGGCCAATCTGTTTCCTTTTCATTTTTGTTGAATATAATATAGAAAATAGAAATAGATCTTATGGAAATATTTTCTTTACTTCTCCAGTATGTTCCGATTGCCCATGTTCCTATATTCTGCAACTTTATCTTATTTTGTCATTGCTTCTCACTTTGCTCTAGCAAAGTACTTGTAGATAAATACATAGAGAGTTATTCCTTATTTCTCTGCTTTTGCTGGAGCTCTCCCAACTTTCTTCATCTGGTTGACATTTGTGGATCCCTCAAGATTCAGGTGCAGCCATATATCCTCCAGGAGGCCTTCTAGAGATTCCTGCGGTTGGGCTCAGTCTCCTTCACACAATTTTCTATTCTTTTGTACCCTTTCCATTTCAATTATTGCTGTTGTGTCTGTCTCCTCTATCACTTATGAGTTATTCAAGGAACTCAAGCTCTTCTTGATTCATTTTCATATCTCGAGAACCCAGCCCAATCTTGGCACAAAGGAGGTTCTCAGATGTTTATTGAGAGAGAGTGAAGTGGAATGAATTTAGATTCTAAGTTTAGTGAAGGTGAAGACTGCATCTTTTTCAGTATTAGTGAAAGCTAATTCCTAAAACAGTCTCTGGAACATCATAGTCAGTCAGTAAATATCTGTTGAAGAAATAAAGGTGGGGACAAATGAATGAACATAAATTGGTTTACATAATAGTGACGATGTTATTTTTAGGTCAAATAGAATAATTTTATTCTACCCTTTTCCTGTGATTGAATCCTTCAATCTTCATTTATAGTATAATGGAGTTATTCAGGAACAATATAAAATAATGGTAGAATAAACTTATAGATTCTACTTGAGGCCAAACAACTTAGACTCAAACACTGCCTCTACCTCCTACCATCTGTGTGACTTTGGGCAAGTTGCTGAACCTCTCTGGGCCTCTATTTCCTCATCTGTAAAACGGGGAATAGAGTATTACCTGCTGAACCAATAAGTATTCAGTGGAAAAAAGGGAATTGGAACAATGCCTAGCACATAATAAATACTCCCTTGTGTTATTATTATTTCTATAAACTAGAAGGCATATTTACTATAATATTTAATATAATTAAAAATATCACTGAGCACCTATATGCCTGAGATGGAGCTAAACTTTATGGAGGCATTTATGGAGGAACAACTTGGTCCTTACCTGCAAGTTATTCATAGTCTATAAAAAAACAAAAATCTAATTTGGTGTTATGAGTTCAGTGAGGCAAATAAAATAAGGTCAGCAGAAAGGACAGGTGTTTGTTTTGAATTGGTGGAATAGGACAAATAATATGTCCCAGAGAATGAGATTCTGAGCTGGGGGTGGTTAAAGGATAAATAGGAGTTAAGCAGAAGAACATGTATGTATGGCAGGATAATTTGTTAAGATTACAAGTGTGTGTGGCTGTGGAGGAATCAGAAAGGACAGAATCCTTGTGTGTTTTGTTTTGTGTTTTGTGTTCTCTCCCTACTCTCATTTGAAAAAGGCAGCCTGGCTTTCGTGAACCTCCTGTCTTGAGTGTGTTCAGTCACAACACCCCTTTCAGAGTCTTATTCTCCAAACTCCATTGAGAGAGTAAGTGAATTAGGGGAGAAGGATATTTCCGAGTACCTCTAATCAGAAGCTGCAGGAGCAACAGGAGGGTCCCTAAGTCTAAAAGTGGTGGATTAGTGTTACAAATGTATTGGTG
Organism: Carollia perspicillata; assembly: GCA_004027735.1. Classification (NCBI taxonomy): domain Eukaryota; kingdom Metazoa; phylum Chordata; class Mammalia; order Chiroptera; family Phyllostomidae; genus Carollia; species Carollia perspicillata. Next base: position 35,205 of record PVKM010002415.1, on the reverse strand, counting down.
ACTTGTACTCTACTCATTCACTGTCCCCCAAGGAAGCAGCAGGACTTCAGGGAGGAATGAAAGAGAGGTGTAGGAAGGTTGGTCACTTGTTGCCCAGTCTCCGGCCTCACAGCATGGTTGAACAATGAGGCAGCTAACCCAGCAATGGGGTAAAAGAACACCTGACAACCCCACCACAGATGTTGCACTATGGGTAGACCTGGGCTACCTGGAGTTCCAACATCCAGGCATCCATAGAAATCAGAATCATTTTTTGTGGGGGTGAACATGCATTATAAACACAGAAGAAACACAAAGGAACCAAGAATGTCAGGGTTCGGGAGACCTAGAGAGTATAAATTCACCAGCTGCACCCTGTTCATACACAAAAATGTTTGTTTGTTTGTTTGTTTTTGCTAGGTAGTGAAAGTTAATCACAAAAATGTCATTAACTACTATTGTGGGCAAATGTTACAGTATCTAATAATGTATCCTGGAGGTTTGGGAAACACATATATTTACAACAAAAGTCATTGTGCCCATTATTTTAATGCAGGATGGATTTAAGAATAGAATTACAAAGTAATTGGGTGATGGTGAGTATCGTGCAACCCAAAGCCACTTACAGAAGAACCGAGAGAGGGAAGCTATGTTCAATAAGCACAGGTTCAGGGGTATCTAACGTCAGGCAAGGAAGCAGTGCCTTCAAGTCAATGGAGATTACCCATTCATTCACATGAGCCTCTCTATCCCAGACATGACCATCATTGGATTTATTCCTTTGGGCTTTTTAAAAGTCTGTGAGAAGTGAGTTTTCCTGCTCATGGTGAAATATTTTTCTTGGAGTGGTTTTCCTGAAAGCAAGTTTGGAAGAGTCCTACAGAGATCAGGTACACATAACCTGGCCTTTATTCCAGTGCAAAAGGCCAGATTTCCTGGAGATGGGATGGTAATTTTTAAATAGCAGAACAGGCCTTCAAAGGCCATTTTCAAGCCTGGCCTAAATGTTAGGTTGGCTGCAATCATTCTGCCTCTCAGCTGTGCCCTGCACTGTAACTATCAGCTCTCACACTGATCCTATCCTCACAAAGGCACCCTCTGAAGCTGCCCAATTCACAGGCAGGGTCTGTCAACTCCTTCCTCCTCCATGCCTTGATAAAATGAGAGGTGAACAGAATGTGCTTTTCTGAAGCAGGCTACGTAACAGGAGGCCATCTGTGACCCTGATCCAAGGCAACTGGCAAATGTCCCCTGTCTGCCCTCCCTACTCATTGCCCATTGATGTGTCCAGATGTTAGACCAAAGTGATTTCTGAGGTCACCTATTCAGAACATCTCAACATTACAGAACATGAAAGGAAAAATGAAGTTTGTTCTTCAGAGTGGATACTAAACAAAGCATTTAATTTGAGAGCTTTTCTGAGATTTCCCAGATAGTTCTTCAAGTTTCAAAATAACCAGTGGTGCTCAATGTCAGTGAGTGTGGAGCATATGGGGGCAGTTTGTGTACCCAGATAATAGGAATGTAAATCTATAGATTCGGGGAAGCTGTTTGGCAACTAATGGCTTGAAAAATATATATTATTTTAACCCAGTATTTCCATCCCCATTTTAATAACAGTATCAAATCCAGACAGAGTTTGATGAAAAATGGCATTTATTACCGTGAAACACTGGAAGCAAATTAAAAAGCCAGATTTAGGGGTTGGTAAGTACTTTTCGATGAATTTCTCAATGGAATATTTAAAGCCATGTAAAATGAAGTTTACAAAGATTTGGAATTAACCTGGGAAAATACTTATGTCCTAATGATCACTTTAAAAGTGAGAAGGTAAAATTGACTATACAGTATGGCCTCACATTAAAATAAAAAATGTACACTAAAGAAAGCAAAGATTAGACCACAAAGTTCAAGTTGGTTACTTCCAGGATGTAGGATGATGGGTGACTTAACTAATCTCATCAATCTTTTGATCATTGTTTGAATTCTCTACAACAAGCATGTTTTCCTTTTATACATTAAAAGAATATTACTTTGAAAGTCTAATCTTTGGTGATAAAAGTCAAAAGAATGATTTCCTGGGGGGAGAATGGACCTATTGATTGGAAAAGGCATGAGGGAACTTTCAGGAGTGATAGAGACACTCTATATCTTGACCTGGATAGTGATTACATGGGTATATGTGGAAGTACAAACAAACTCCTTGGGTTGTACCGATAATCTATGTGTACTCCACTGTATGTAAATTTAACCTCAATTTGAAAAATACAGCATACTGACCCTTTCATCCCTTTAATTATGTAAAGTCACCACTTATCTTTCTTTCCTGGTACTTTTACCCAGCCCTGTATTTCCCCATGGCTCCCATCACTTCTGTTAAGTGGCTCTCACCCACGTGTCTTACCCCTACCCTGATGTCGTAGGCATTTTCTGGGAATAACCACGTCATCGCTTTGCTACAAAGCTCTCCAAAGACAATTCTTATTTTCAATTCATGTTCTGCTACTTCATTCCTGAGCAACCTCAGGTAAGTAGCTTATCTTTTAGTATTTTTCATCATCAGAGTTGAGGGCAAGGAGTTAATACTACCAACCTCAGGTAGTATTAACCTCAGGTGGTAATATAGGATTACCAGGTAATATAATATAGGATTATATTCTGCAGTTTAGAAATTACATATACCAAGGGCTTCTCACAGGGTGTAAGACATGGTAAGCATCTGATAAGTAGAGGTGAATATTATTCTTAGCCACAATAGTTTTCCATTTCATATGGGTCCATGTTAACTGCACCTGTTCCTCAAAACAGATCTACCTCCTGTAGAAGCCGTCCATGTCCACTCCAGCTTTCATGGGTCTCCTAACTCTTGTTGCCCAGTATATCCCTTAACTACTTACCACCATGTATAGCTTTTCATGACAAAGAGAAATAAGATTTATTTGTCAGCTACTATATGCCAGATACATGTATGTACTTGGTTTACACTATCTACAGTCATTTTGCAAAAATCCTGCATGAATTGAGAACTTTTTTATTGATTTGAGAGAGAGAGAGAGAAACATCACTTTGCTGTTCCACTTATTTATGCATTATTGGTTGATTCTTGTATATGCCCTGACTTGTGTATCAAACCTGCAAACATGGTATATCAGGATGAGCTATTCTGCACATGTGATGGGAATTATTACCCCCATTTTGCAGGTGAGGAAATTGAGCCTCAGAGAGGTTATATAATTTGTTTTAGGTCACACAGCTGGATTTGGGCTCTGCTTGAGCCCAAAATGTGTGCTTTTATTTTTTTTAATGTGTTCTAGTTGTCTTCCCTATAGGTTGAACATCCCCTAAGAGCCAGATATTAGCTGTGACATAAAGTATAGCTATCATTCATTCATTTAATAAATGAATGTCTATGGATCACTGTAATAGATGTTATCAGCTTGCCCTCTATTTCCTCATAAAAATAGTATACACAACACAACTGTCAGTGCTCCCATCCACTTGAAGATTTTCTCTGGCCCCCAGAGCCCACTTGGCCCATGGACATGGCAGGCTGACGGGGCTGGGGACTTTCCGCTCCTTGAGAATAGCATCCAGTGACTGATGGAAGCTGGTGTTCAACTACCCCACCTTGATCACTTTTCAGGTGGGGCAATTCTGAGTATGCTCTACACTGGCTCCTAGAGAGTTCCCTGGGAGGCTTATACTCCAGTTGCCCAATGGTAGGTAACTCACTTGATAACACATTTGTTGTAGACTGAATGTCTGTGTCCTGAACAATTAATATGTTAAAACATAATCTCCAGTGTGATGATATTTGGAGGTTTGGGGGAGTGATTCATCATGGGGGTGGGTGGAGCTCTCATGACTGGGATTAGTGCCCTTGTCAAAGATCCCAGAGAGTTCCCTTATCCTTCCATCATGAAAGAACTTAAGAAGTGGATCATCTACAACTGGAAGAGGGCTCTCACCAGGACCTGACCATACTGGGACCTGAACCTCAGACTTCCAGCCCCTAGAACTGTAAGAAATAAATTTCTGTTGTTTATAAATCACCCAGTCTACAGTAACTGGTTTTCACAGCCCTAATTATTGGCTGCCTTTCCTTCCTTTCTCATTCACTCCCATCTCCTTGCTGCATTTTCTTCATCTCCCAAATAAACCACCTGCACTTGAATCCTCAGCGTCTGCTTTGGGAGAAAACCAAGCAGAGATAAGCACACACATCAATCAGACACCTGCCTCTATGCAGCTTGCACCCTAGTGGGGGAGATCAGCCATAAATAAGCAAACAGTAAATAAAAGATAATTATAGATCATGAAAATTACCAGGCAAGAACCAAGATGGTATGATACAGAATAACTGAGTGGAAGAGCTATTTTAGACACAGTGGTCAGGCATGGTAACGGGGAAAGTGACCCTCACTGAGATCTGGGGAACAAGAAGGAGCCAGCCATACAAAGGGCAAGAGGGAGAGAATGTAGGAAGGAGGGACAGCAAGGACAGAGGTCTCTGAGGTGGGAAAATGCATTGCACATTTATGAACTCAAAGGAGGACAGTATGGAAGTAGCAGAGTGACTGAGGAATGTAGAGACACAGGCAGGTGACATACAGGCTGGGCTGTGGGCACATTAGGAAGTTTGGAACTGCAGGAAGCCACTGTTGTGGTTTAAGGGAGGTCTTTGCTCCTTATGTGAATTTAAGCCATTCACAAGGTTACTGCCTCCGTTTTGGGCATTCAAATCTATTCACCTGGCCTCGGGGAGGAAGGGAGAGGGAGAAGGAGCATGGGGAGGCTGCTTCTACAAAGAAGTATGTCAGGAGAAGCTGAAGGGACCTTTTGTTTAATTGGGCTAGTTTCCCTTTGATTCCCCAATACCTCTAATTCTGTGTGTCACCAGGAAATAGGTGTGTTGCAGCTCAGTGACAGCCTTCTCAAGTGTCTATGGCAACCTGGGGCTAGGGCCATTTCCCCTTCACCAAAAGAATGAGCTGACTTCCTGAAGATAAGTAAAGCCTCATTGTTGCTCTCAACTGTTATAGAGGTAGTATGCACAGGAGTAATAAAGACACGACTGAATGGTGCTAGTGATGGTGCATGAAATAACATGAATTAAATAAATCATTTCTCCCCAGTCTAATTACAGATGCTTCAGGATGAAAAGACAAGAAAGAGCCTCAAATTAGGGTCTCACTTCTTATTCCTACCATTATTTCTGGTCTTCTTTTTGTGCATGTGGCCAGAGTCTGGATATGTTATTGTCTGGCAGCTATGAAAAGAACTGGCTTCCAGGTTAGTGAATTAGAACCACTTAGCTGTGTTCCTGTGGGGAACAATCAAGCTATATGAAGTGGGGTGGGTGGAGGAAGGAGTATCATTTGACAACAAAAGTCTACAGATGGAGGGGAGGGTCAAGCTCTTCCTCCTCACCATACTCCTTGGACAGGGTGATCTTTCCAAAGGAAGGCAGATCATATCATTCAACAGTATAAAAACCTTTGCTGGTTTTCCAGTAGACTATAAGATAAAACGTAAGCTATTTAGCTCAATCTTGCCAACTTCATCTTTCAGGATGCACCTTTGTTCTCACTCTGCTTAGCTACTGCCAAGCCCTCCAATGCACCAAGCCCTGTCAGGTGCCTGAGCTTTCTGTGAGCTTTCCTCATGGCGGCCCCTCCTCTTAAAGAATGCATGCTCATCATTTAAAGGTTGGCTCAAGAGTCTCCTAGCCTACCCAGGTAAGACTGTTTTTACCTTTGCAACCTGTGTTCACCCAATCCCCATATTGCAGACTTTGGGACTAGTGGAGAATGATTGCATTAAGGGTCTCAATTAATGTCTTTCTTGTATCCACACCCTTTGCCCATCATTCTGTAGAACCCTTGCTCAGATGTGTGACTTGTTTTGTAAGATGAATTATAGTGTCAGGAAATCTGAGGCTTGAAAGCATGTATGCATCTCTTTTTGTTGTCTCATATTACTAGGTTTACTCTTAAATCTTGCCACCACCACAGGAACAAGTCTGGACTAGTCTGATGGAAGATGAGAGACACATGACAGAACAAGGCTATCATAGAACAACCAGCCTCTAGCCAACCCTCCAGCTGACTGAAGATGCATAAGTGAGTCCACTCAAATTGGTAAAACTACCCAGATAGTCTGTAGACTTGTAAAAAAAAAGTTGTTGTTTTAAGCCATTAAGTTTTTTTGTTTATTTATTTGTTTGTTTTTAATCCTCACCTAAGGATATGTTTTTTGATTTTAGAGAGAGAGGAAGGGAAAGAGAGGGAAACATCCATCGGCTGCCTCCTGTACATGCCCTGACCAGGGATTGATTGAACCCAAAACCTAGGTATGTGCCCTGACTGGGAATCAAACCTGCAACCTTTTGGTGTGTGGGATGAAACTCAGACCAAGAGAGCCACCCAGCCAGGGCTAAGCCACTAAGTTTTAAGGTACTTTGTTTTATGCCAATTGCTACATGGCATAGAGGCCCACATAGGGGAAGGTTTATGTCTGGTTGGTCATTGTCCACCTAGCCACATGAAAGATCATATTTCACTCTAATCAAGAGTAGAGATGTGAGAAAAAGAGGGGTCCACTGCCATCACACATTACTTTTTTCCAATAGAGAAGCCAGGTCCAACTTATGATATAATCCCCTCATCTCATAAATTAAATAAAGAACTCTTCCCCTTTCAAAGAGTACCAGTGAGAGGTAAGGAAATAGCTACTTGATCCTTTTGAAAGGACAGAATATTCTTTTGAGTGTTGTAGGAAGAGGGAAAGGGAATGGCTCCCCCTACAGGACATATTTGACCAACCATGCACAGTTACAAAAGTTGCAGTCTCCAGAATCAGCATACATCTCCTTTTCCTGTAAGTGTGTGTAGTTTGCTTGCTTGTTTTGGAAGTGAAGGAGAAACTGTCAATGTAGACCACTAAGGAGGGAATGGAGTAGAAAGATTCACATAGAAGGAAAAAGGACTAAGAGATACTGGCAGAGTATGAGAGGCATTTCAGGAAGGGATTTTGCCTTCATGACACCCAGACTCACATTCATGGGTCTTCTCTTTAAAGTATTAACCATCCTAATAGAAAATGTTTGATAAATGCTTGCTAGATGCCAGGTGTTGTGCCACTCATTTAATGCTCACAATGACTCTAGATGTGGGTTGTCATTCTCCTCTTGCAGACGAGAAGAAAACCGTCAGATAGTAACTTACCCAAAGTCACACAGGTAGTAAGGGATGGAATTAGAATTCAAATTCAGACAGACTTGCTCTGATGCCTGTGTGTATACTGCACTGACAACAGGAGTCACACTGTGCTTTTGTAGCCTGCTATGTGGCATTAGACACTGGATGTTTGTCAATAGGAATGGACAGAAAGAAGGGAAATGACCTCTTTTATTACCCCATCTTTGTCCTTCTCCAAATTGGAGCTGCTAGACCCATGCTGTTCTGTCCCTGATTGCTATATCCTTGTACTTCTAGGTATGTGGCTTTCTTCATTACTAAGGCAGCCTTGGAGTTTTGCTTATTTTTCACCCTTATTAGGACACTCCACTCTACTTGGTTGAATTCTACCTGTGTTCTTGGCTCACCTTCCTATTGCTGTCACAGAAATGTAACCAGGCACCTTTTTTCTTTTAATCTTACTGCCTGAGTCATGTTCTAACTCTACTATTTTAGTCCATTCAATTTCTACACAAGAATGTTGCCAAATATATATCACCACGTCATTATACTTCTGTAAGCCAAATTTAAATAAATTTAAATTTAAAATAAAAATAAATTAAATGTATTAATTTAATTTTATAAATTTATTAAATCCAAATTTATTTTATATTCATAACTTAGTACATCTTCCCTTTCCAAGACAAATGATTCCCCTTCTTTCCAATATTTTGCATCATCCCCTGCCCCAACCTTGGTCTGAATTTCTTGTCTCCCTTTGCATTGCCCCCAAGTCTTTCTCTGCCGTTATATGCCCATTCAATCATGAGGTACCTATAATTTACTCCACAGAAAATAAAGTCCCCAAACCCCTATTGAACGGATTTCCAGAGCAGTTTCATGTTTTGTATTCATCAGGGATTGATGTGAAAATTGATAAAATGGAGTCAAAAGGAAGTGACACAAATTTGAATGTGGTGGATGACAGAAATGAGTAAAAGTGCTCATTGCTATTGTCAACAACCTGTGTTTAGGAAGCATTTGCCTGACCCTAACTCAATCATAATATGCATGTGGAAATTTATAATTATGTTTATTCAACCTGCAAAATGCCTTCATGTGTTAAGATACAAAATTGTAAAGCTAAGGGCCCAATTCTTTATTAACTCAGTGTGGGGTGTTTACAGTTAAAGGCAGCAGGTTTGCATTTACAATTCCCCCTCAGCTTTCAGGCAGAACTAAATGGACAAATGAGCCACACTACCAACAGCTTCCTGTTCCCCCTGATACAATGCATGACTCTCCTGCTGGAAAAAAATGAGCCGGAATTGAGATGGAGATAGACACTCCGTTGCTGGCTGTGAGTCTCTCTTTGATTTAGCTGGAGACACCAAAGCCCTGTAGGTGGAACATTCAGAGATCCTTCCTGTGACATAGAGTTGGAACAAAATACAATTAGCACATGAATGAGTGTCTACCTTGTGCCAGGTAAAGACCTGGGAATATAGTGGTGAGAAAGACAGATATTCTCCCTTTATTCTACTGGTAGAGACAAATACATAAACAAACAAACAAACATAAATAACAAGATCATTTTACATGTGTTAAGTTCTAGGAAAAAAATAGGATGAAGATCTGGCTGGTGACTCCTCTTTGTATGTTTCTTATGGATTTGAATGACTTGCCCCATTCCTCGGCCACTTAATTGGACTTCCTCATTCGCACCTTTCTGGAATAAGAACTGGGCCTGTTGTTACCCCTTAGACTGTGCACTTGAACTTTGCTATTTCCTTTTCCAGTGCTATTTTCTTAGCTAGATATATCACTTTCCAACCTCCACCTGCTCCATGTCACCCATTATTGCTCATGTCTGAGTCAGCTCAAGAATCGTGTCTTTTTTCACCACCATTTCCCCTACAATGTCTAACACAGCATTTTTCACAGAGAAATGAATGAATAAATCATTCACCAGGGCAATTCTGGGACACTGGTATCTATTTTTTAAGGCCCCATGTGCAGTAAAAATTAACCCTACCTGAAGAGAAGTATAGCTGTTGACCTTGGTGCCTGGGATGTAATCCCTACACCCTTGAAATACCATTCCTTATAGCAATGCCTTTGTTTACCTGGGTACCTGGCCACCAGGTAATCTAAAAATGTGATTTATTATGGAGGTTTTGGGCCATAGAGTATCAGTTCCACCTATGAAGGAAGTGAATACTAATGGTCAGCCCATGTTATTAACTAACTCCAGAAGAGCAGTCATATGAGCATTATGTGATCAAGCCCCAGGAAAACCTGCAGAAGCTCAAGTGAGGTTCTCTGGTTGACAATACTATGTGCCTTGGTCATGCATCCATCCTGGGTAAGTCACACTGTCCATTACTCCATGCAGACAGAGCAATTGAAACTTTGCTTTAGAAACTTTTCCTGAACTCTGCCTTTATACTTCTTCCCTTGACTGACTTTAATCTGTATCCTTTCCCTATAATAAATTGTGACCATGAGTATAACAGCTGTCAGTGAGTTCCATGAATCCTTCTAGCAAATTATCAAAACTAAGGATGTTTGGAGGGGTCCTTTGAACTTGCAATTGGTGTCAGAAATGAGGGCATCCTATGGGGACTTTTTTCCCTCTAACTATACAGCTGTCTAACCCTTGTAGCCACATGTCTGCCCCATGTCACCACATAAAAAGAAAAATCCTGCACATACTTGGAGCTCACAGCCCAGGTTCTGCTTGCCTCCTTTGGCTGCTTTCTCTCTACAGATATTGGTGCTGTAGGGCCTTTTACCCTTCTAGATTCTGTTTGTTCTCCCTTGTCCTTTTTTTTTTTTACTTTGAACATTTTACCATCTATACTATAATTTCCCTTAAACTGAGATTTTTTGTATTGGCTACTGAGCCATCAATAAACACAGTCTCCAGAACTTCCCTTTGTCACTCTTTGTATTTAAGACAGCCCCCAAATATGATCTTAGGGCCAGGAATTTACCCAAGTAACAAGAAGAAAATGGAATCAAGTAGTGATTCCATATGAGAAATAAGAAACATGACATGACCAGACCTCTCTAGGTCAAGTCCTTAGGGAGAATTCCTCACTTGTTACTTTCCTTCCTTCCTTCCTACCTTCCTTCCTTCCACCTCATTTATGTCAAGGATAATATCTGACATCTCACTAGAAGCTCAACAAATACTTTCAGTAATTGTTCAATGAATGGATGAACTAACTTACCGGGCAGCTATCACATTGTGTACACTGTTCTAGGCACTGGAGATACAGTGATGGTTAATAAAGACATGTTCCAACTTTAATGTTGAACCAGGAAGTCTCTAAAGGGAACAACAAGGAGTTATAAGAATAACCTCTTGGAGACATTTAGTCTGTTATAGCTCACCCTCTTCTTCCAACAACTGTGGCTCTTTTGGGGTCATGGGATATCATAAAAGTTATAGAGATTCTTTGACTGGAAGGATCTTAGGTATTCTTAGCATGTGTCCATGCCTTATGAGTCAAGCACAGTCCTGGTCTAGGCATGCCTCAGGGAAAAAGAATTTCATAAACACTTAATAAAGCAAACCTCCACTATCCCTCCCTCAATTTCACCCTCCTTCCCTTATGTCACCACGCATATGACAAGAGGAGTAGGATACAAAGGGAACATTATGAGAAACAAGATAAATTAGTGTATAACCTTCACCTTTTGTCTGGAGATGTTCCAGCATATTGATTTTTTTTATTCTTTTTTTTCCAGTGTGTCTTATCTTTGTTTTTCCAAATAATCCATAACTAGATTATTTGGTGCCCCAGGCCATACATCAAAATCTGAACTCACTGGAGTTTATATATCAGATAGGGAAAGTTTATATTTCTAAGGAGAGGAAAATGTGCCCCTTTTTTTAACCTTTTCTAGCCAGGTGTTTACTAACATTAGGTTGCATTTGACCACATATATCATATCTGGAGACATTAATGGTGGTGTTCTAAAACAACTAACTTAGAAGCAAAGGGACCACAAAAGGCATTAAAACCTATTCTGCCTTAAGATAATGGATATTGAGAAGTAACTTGTTTGCATGAATCCTTAGATATCCTTAGGTCAGCATCAAGCTTCCTAAATTTTTAAAAAGATTTTATTTATTTTTCAGAGAGGGGAAGGGAGGGTGAAAAAGAAAGAGAGAAATGTCAATGTGTGGTTGCCTCTCGTGCGCCCCCTACTGTGGACCTGGCCTGCAACCCAGGCATGTGCCCTTATTGGGAATCAAACCAGTGACTCTTTGACTTGCAGGCCAGCACTCAACCACTGAGCCATACCAGCCAGGGCCCTATGATTATTTATATAATCCCTAAACACGTACCTTTGTATATTCAACAGGCAGTAATTGAGTGTCTACTGCATATCCAGCAACTCTGGATTCATGGGAGACACCAGAGGAGAGATGTAGACCCTGCCCTCCTGGAGATGGAGTCTATTGGTACATAAGCAGAACACATATTATAAGAAACCTCGAAAGGAGTCAGCTCTGTGAGTGCCTGGAGGACAGGAATGGTGTCATTAGTGTCACAATGATAATAACACATAACAATAGGAAAGGTAGATTTACAGTGTGAATATGCAAAACACAGAATTTATTCTTGTATTGTCATTTATGTATTAATTATTGTATTATTTTTATTATTATTAACATAGCCTTGTCCACCCCTGTATGAAGACTTAGCTTTCATTGATTTTTTACTGTATGCCATAAAGATTATGCTCATTTCCCACATCTTGACAACAAGCGCCCGAGGTCTATCACATTAGTCCCATTTTACATATGAGAAAGCTCACATTTAGAAGTTATGTGCATTGTTCAATGTCACTCAATTGGTAAATCCCAGGATCAAAGCTGGCACTCAAGAATGTCTACTTCCTCCAAAGCACAAGTCTTTTTAGTAGTTAGTATTTTGGGGATAAGCATGGTGTTTTTCACATGGCTTAAGTTCCAATAGACTCATTGGACACAAAAAAGAATGTGGCAGAGCTTATCAGGGAGGTGTCTTAGAACAAGGGAAGCTCATGAGAATTAATGGTTCTAACACTAACGAGGCCTGAGGTAAGGTCAAGGTCCATAAACCCTCTATAACGGGACATAAACTGTCTTCTTATCTTTGGTATGATCTGTTCTGGGTTGACTGCATTTATAACAACAGTTTTGTTCTAGAGGTGTCATAAGTTATCTATTGCTGCATGACAAATGATCCCAAAAGTTAGTGCCTTACAACCACAATGTATTATGTTTACAATTTCTATGAGTCAGAAATTCAGGAGTGGCTTGGTTCACAGTCTCTGATGAGTGTATAATCAAGATGCTGGCTGGCAGCTGAGATTGTCTGAAGGAGTGACTGGTATTGGAAGACCCACTTCTAAATCAGCCTACACATTTGTTGCTGTTGTTGTCTGGAGTCCACAGTTACTCCCTCCATGGGCCTCTCCGCAGGCTGCTTGAGTGCCCTCACAACATGGCAGCTGGCCTCCTCCAGAGTGGTTGATCCAAAAAGGAGCAAGGGGTGGAGTGCAGCAATGTCTTTTATGATCTGGCCTCAGAAGTCACACATCACCAGTTTTGCTGCATGGTATTTGTTAGAAGCAACTCGCTAATTTGGGTCTGCATTCAAGGGGTAGGAATTTAGTGTCTACATTTTGAAAGGAAATGTGTCAAAGAATTTGTGCACATAGGTTTGAACCACCCCAAGAGGTAAGAAGAAGAGGCCCCAGAAATGTGGAAGGACAAGTGCTGAACTCAGTTCAGATTTTTAACCCTTGATCTGAGTCTGTAAAAAATGAACAGAATTAAACCATTTGTTTAATCCTATTAAGCTTGGTGAAGGTAGGAAAAGGGAAGAAATAGTGTGTATAAAGATAAAGAAGTTTGGAGAACTAAAAATTACTCAGTATAATGCGGAACTGGAGGAAGTAAGGGTGAGAGAGGAGGCTGGAGCTGTAGTTATGGTCTAGATCGCAGAGGATATTATATCACGTTAAGAAGCAAGGTGGAGGGGAGCGAAAGGGGAAAATGGGACAACTGTAATGGCATAATCAATAAAATATATTTTTAAAAAAGGAGAAGCTTGCCATGGTATGGTTTTACCCAATTGTGTGAGACACTCTAAATGGGATGATGGCGCAATCAAAATGCAGTGTGTAAAGTTCACTGTGGCTTTGTATAACGAATCCACAAATTGGAAAGAATGAGCATGAAGTTGGGTGTCTAGTCAAAAAGCTGCTGCAGTAGTCCTAGGAAGCTGAGCATGGAAACAAACACTGTTCGCATGGGGAGGGAGAGGACAGGCTGGGTAGGAGAAGGGGCACAGAGGCAGAGCCACCAGTACTTGAGACACACTGCTTAACAGTTGTGGAATGGGGAGAAGAGTCTAGGAAGACTCCTGGGCCTGTTCTGGCTGGAGGGCTTAACCTACTCTCTGAAGAACTTCCCTTGGGCTCCATTGTTCTCTCCAGTTGCAAAAATGAGGGAATTTAATGTCGGCTATGTTAAGTGTGATGATCAGTTCTTAGCTTGGTGCTTTGAGTAGCCATGGTCAAAGTAGGAAAAACAGCTTCTACAGACTGTATAAATGTGTAGGGCAGGGGGCTCAGTTGCCTAAAAGAATGAGCTTCCTTAGCAGATTCTGTATTTAGCCAATGACTGTCTGAAACCTCCTCATGGTTCTGGCTGGGATGGGACTGTTAGCTGCTGGGAAAATATTGAGCAACTAGTTAGCTGGTCAAGAATTAATTCTGATGTCACATCCTTCCCTCTAGGCCACAAGTCTACAAAATTGCTAAGTGGCAGAGGCTTCTGAATCCTTGCCTTTGGGTCCCTGGAATCACAGAAGCTTGTTAATATTGATTTTCATCTAATTACTTCAGTATTTAGTTGTCAGGGTTGTTCTTTTTTTTTTCCCCCTGGTTACTTTATGTCCTAAGGGAATGCTAATTGATAGCGAAGTCCAGGCTTCCCCAGTTCAAAGTATGCATTTTTTTCTCCTCACTCACGTGTGTTCTGAGAATTACACAGCACATTCATCACTTGAATTTTATGTGCCTTGGTTACCTTACCTGTAAAATGAGTATAATTCTATTAGCTCTATTATTTCCTTTGTAGAGTAGCTGTGAGGAATACGGGACGTTTTTTAGTTGAGTGTATTGCCTAGCACTTAGCGAAGGTTTAATAATTAGTAGCTATATTATTATTTATTGTTATTTTACATCATTTTTAGGAAGATGTTAGCAAAGCCCTCCCCACTCCACCTCCCTGCAATCTATTGCATGAATCCAAAGTTCCAGAATTGCACTAGGTGGATTTCATCACCCTGGATTATTCTGTCTCACCATGACTTTCTCTTGGACGGCTGCTAAGCTTAGTCCAAGATTGCTCCCAAATTCACAAGTTTGCAACCCCAGTGCAGTCTGCATTTTCCCTACTTTGGTTTTTCCATTTCAGCTTAAGTGTTCTGATGCTTTATCTCCTAGATTCGGCTTTAAAATTGAAGTCTGACCCAGACCTCCTTGTCTTAAGCTAAAGATTCCTTGTTGGGACATCATTTATATTTTGTTTTGGCTCGAGCTCATTCCCCAAATTACTGATCCATTTCCCCTGAGTAGAGTGGCTGGGAAATTTTCACAGTAAATAATAATGATGATGATGACAGTACTAGTAAAAATAATAATATAATCGTGGTTGAGATTGAATGCTTATTATATATTAGGCATTCTACTATGGGATTTATGTTTATAATGTCCTTTGGTCCTCGTAAAATTTCTGAGGTAGGTTCTATTCCTTTCTCCATTTTAGAGCTGAAAAAACATAAGGATTTGAGAAATTCATTAAGTTCTACATCTAGATAAAGATTTCCATAAACCTTCAAACAGGTAGATAATGTCCTTCTAATGTTGATATTCAGGGATCTAGGGCAATGAAAGATTTTGATGTAAAGAATAATGGAGTCCCCATTCTAAAATGTAACCATTTATCACAGAGAATTTTACTATTAGTCATTAACTTTATAGCAAGGCTTCTATGCCTCAGCACTATTAACATGTGGGGACAGATAAGATGCTGGGCTTGTCTGATTTCACTCCTTCTTTCATTCCCAAGAGGAAGCTTGGGTTGTTAGCCGTGTTTCTTGCTTTCTTCTCTATTCATCTAACACCAGGTTCTTCTATTTCCACTAGAGGAGTTACTCAATTAAAAAATGAAAACAATTTAGGAAGGAAGACTCGCAACACAAATTGCACCTATGAATGCTTCTGAAATTAATCCACTAATACACATGGCTCTTTTTGAGATTGTTTTATCTCCCTTCAAAAGAACTGAGAGACTCGATGGTGACTCATTATAACAGAACCTATCTCAGCCCCACCATTAGATAGGGAGGGCTTTATTCTCCCTGTTCCTCTGTCAGATTTTAAATGGATGTGTTTTCATTCCTCTTCACATCTAATATTGGAATATATTGATCTACAGTGAGATATCACTTTTAAATGATATTCTTGTATTTCAAGGGACTTTTTAAAGGGGAAAATAAAAGCTCCACTCTAGAGAAAGCTTATGGCTGGGAAGGAAGTATGTTTATCTCCAATGATTTAACAAATACTTACCAAGTCATGGACCTGAATTCTTAGTGACTAGAGAAGGAGATGAGGTTCAGAAAGGGAACATGATTTGCTCAGAGTCACACATCTAAGCTTGTGTGACACCAGTGCACTTTCTTCCTTCTCATAGCTGATAGGAACTGTCTGTTCCCTCCAGATGAGGCACAGACTCTGGTTGGAATAAGAATTACTGTCCTATGCTCTTCTGAGATGTAGTACCCTAGAGAATTAAATTTTTTCATCTCTTGTCATTGTCTGGTGTAAATCTCTCAGGATTCATCTGTTTTCCTCGGAAGAGAGTGGCTCACTAGACCATGTGTACAAGCCCCCACATAGTCCAAACCTTGGTGATCTGTTTGGTTTATTCTCTCAATGGGCCTTTCCCCTGTAGCCACATACACCCTCTGTCCATTCCTTGTATTGTTTATACTACCTACAATCACAGATCTGTGCAAGTATACATTTCCCACATACAATCATTCTAGCCCATCTTAACAGCCCCTTTACACCCCCCTAACCCTCCCTCATTTGTTAGCTCTTATTTTAAATGCCCCCAAGGTATCCACCGCCACCATTGACTTCTCAGATTAACTAAAACACAGATCCCTGAACTATTTGTTCATTACACTGATACATTTTTTAGAGTCTCTCCCATTTCTCTATAAATTTCATGAAAATAGGTACTGAGCTAGTCATTCTGTTCACCACCATATAAGAATCATGTGTTGATGAAGTAGCCAACATGGCCCTCAGGCTTTGGGGCGGAGGAGCAAAAAGCATGTGCTTTCATTATAAAAGACAATGGGACTGGCGAGAATTGGTCTTTCCACTCTCCTTTATGATGGGCTTTTCAAAAGGCTTTGTTTAATCCCATCGGACTCCTTTAACTCCCTAGATTTTGCAGCTGGCATCAAATAAAGCAGGTCTGCAACACCTTCACTTCATTCACAAGCTTATCATTGAAACCGTACTCCTTAGACCCTCCTTATGCTTCAGACCAGCTTCTGACCTATGAGATTCTCCTTCTCTGATTTCATGTCTTCTACATATAAATCTGCCTCCAGATAGTTTTGCCTTTCCCCACCCCAAACCATGGCTGGAGCTCCGTCTTAGCTGAACATGTACCTGGTCCAGTTGCCCAGACCATATTCTGGTTCCCCCCAAATGCAGCTCTGTGGACACTTCAGCCTAATTCATAGCCTCTCAGTTTCTCAAGCCCTTAGCTCCCTCAACCCCCAGAATTTTACACATGTTTTTCCCACTGCCCAGAGTGCTCTCCTTCTTACTCTGTTCACTTGGTTAACTCAGACTCATACTTAAGACACCAACTAAAATAAAGACCCTTCCTTGACTCTCAAGGTCAGATCAGGCTCCCTTGTTATATCTTCTGTTAACACCATAAACACAGAATTAAAAAAAAACATTTGGAGCAGTTCATAAAGTTGTATTTGTGAGATTGTTCTCATTAATGTCCATCTATTCTAGACTTTAAACTCCAAAAAGGCTGGAATCATATCTTTTTTTTTGTTGTTTTTGTTCATTATAATAACCTCCATGTTTGGCACAGAGTATGTGCTTAAAATACTGGTTGAATGAATAAAGGAAGAAATTCTTTAAATTGGGTACATCCACTTTGAGCCTCTGACTCCTTTTCTACTCTAAGAAAATGGATTAAAGAGCATGGAGAGTCTCTTCCCTAAATGTCTCCTACAGTAGGGAGGGCAAATACAAACACCTTCCATTACTAACAGTGAGAGCTGAACAAGCTATTCGCTTGCTCTGCCCCTCAGTCTCTACATTTTCAAAATAATTACTAGGACAACTTCTTCAAAGTGCACATTCATTCATTCATTCATTCAGTAAAGAGCATTTTTCCAAGTGAGATCTTAGGACCAACTGCATGGGAACCACCTAAGCCACTAATTAATGATGCAGAACATCAATTACTGTGTTAAGCTTGTATAACTATAATCTCTTTATGTGCAACTAAGCCATTTGTATTTTAATCAGTATTATTGGTGATTTTATGCATCTTTAAGTTGATAACCAGTGGGTCTAGTGGGTTGTGATGATTAAACAAAATGCTCTATAGAAAGCAGTTAGGAGATGCTTTATAGCACAGAGCATGACACATGGTCAGTGCCACATGCCAGCCCACCTTTCCATCTACTTAACCATCCATCTTCCTCCATCTTTTCTAATATAGTACTTTCATTTCTCCCTCTAATTCCATCCTATTCATCTCTTTTATTTGCTTTTCCAATCTTATCCTTAATATCTTACTCTACCCCAGAATAACAGGAGGTCCATCACTGCACCAAGTGATGAGAAAACTCTAGGAAATGTGGAAGAGAAAGACCTGGTTTTCAGGAAGTGTCTAGCAAAGACAGGAGACCTTGAACTTTACAACTCTGTAAAGATATGTGGACACATCCCGTCCATGGGCCTTGACCTGTGCAAACTGCTTTCTTCTCCTCTTTTCTTCTATCCCAGGAAGCCTAGTTCCATGCTCACCTCAATGACTCTAGTTCTGTTTCTCGAACCTTCTCCAGCCCATGCTTCTCTGTCACTTGGAGATAGGCACAGTCACTCATTCACCACATCCCACCTGTGCATTCAGAACTTTCTCCTCAGGGTAATCACAAGATAAGATTAATTATGCTAATCAGCCTCTGCAGGCTGACACAATTAACCAGAGCACAAGATAGCTCCAGAAATCTATATGGGAGCTGCCTACCTGCTGGGTTTAATTTCACCATCCAGAACAGTAATTAGAGGGGTGATAGGGGTGGTACGGCAAGAGAAGTTTGCTCTTTTCAACTAAAGAGCACATCGTTCCATTTTCCAATGGAAGTTGCAGAAGTTTTCCATGGCCTGTCTAGCCACTAATTTCCCCTCTTCAGACCTGCTTAGGGCTAGGTGTCAGCAATGTAGCCAATTTCTTTTCTTGGTGGTGGTACAAAATTAGGTACTTGTATTTTGATACATTTTATTTTACATTTTAAAAGTATTTTACTTCCCTTATGTACCCTTAAACACCTTTAAAATTTTAAATATTTGTCTTATTCAAATATAAGAGAAATTGCAAAAACATGTGTTTCAGGGAGTACTAATTCTGCAAGTTCCCTTGGGATAAAAGTTTACAATTCAAGTTTGTGAGGCTTGAATTTTTTATTCTCCTCCTGAAGAATCATGATAAACATTAGCATATTAAAGCTCTTAAACTCCTGTAACGAAGAAAACATTTTTAACTAAGGTTAACCGAATATTTTCCAAATTTAATTTATTATATAGTTTATGTTTTTTCCCTAGAAGATAACCCTAAGATAAGAACTTGAGTACAGTTATTTTATTGAGAGAAAATTTCAGAAACAGAAGTAAGGGGATGGGAAAAAATGAGGCAAGATAGGGAAAAGAGATGATCAAGAGTGCATTAATGAACTTATTGTGGCTATAAACAATTGGTGTTTAGTTTTGCTGAGAACCACTTAAAGATTCATGTAAAATGTGTCACAGGATTGTCCTGCTGGAATATAGAAAAGCTTGGGCATTTATCCACTGACTCACATCCCTTTTGTTTGGGAGGTGCTCTAAAGAACTTTAACCTGTGTATACCACTAAGTTCATCAGTTGATAAGCCTTTCCCAGTATGGAAAAGCAGATTGGAGAGACTCAATATGGGATACTGGCAACGAGACATGGCGCTGTCTACCACAGTAGTGCTGAAATCATGAGGGTTAAAGCGGTTCAGCATGGTGATCACAAGTATTTGCTATTTATATAATCTTTATAAAATTAGAATTCTAAGTTATTGACATCTCAAATACCTGTATTATATGTGTATAGTTTACAAAACACTGCTCTGTTTGAAACTATTTCTTTTTATCTATGTTTAGTTCTCCCTCCCCTCCAACATTAAACACAACATTTCCAGCCTCCTGAAGTGACTAATACTGTTCAATAGATTAAAAGTGAAGTTGCATGTGTCACTTTCAAGCAGAGGCAGTAAGTCTCTGTCTAACTCTCCATCTTTCTCTTTCCTCACAGTGGCAACTCTGAATGTACCTACTGAGATAACCACAAGAAGAAAGCAGACAGCATCATGAGTGACCCTGGAAAGGACTACCAAAGTAAGCTGACTGACCTGCAATGGATTTGGGGTAAACAATAAATCAACTATTATGTGTCATAAAGTGAAAGAAGGGATGGAAGAAGAAAAAGACATGAAATTCATTACAAAGCCTCTCTTTCCCATACTTCCCTCCCCCCCAACCTTTCTCCCTTCCTCCTTTCCTTCCCCTAAAAAAGACAAAGAGGAGGAGAAGGACTTCCCAATGCAAACTTGAATCTGCATTTTAAAATAATAGATTTTGTTGGGTTTTCCCCATCTTATTTTCTGGGGACTTGCTGTATTCTGATTATGGAACCTCTTCTGTTTGGGAGACTGCTCAGCATTTTATCTGAAATTCTATCTGTTCCTCTCTATCAGGTCGTTTCTTTTTTTTAATTTTACTTTTTTTGAGATTTTATTTATTTATTTTTAGACAGGGGGAAAGGGAGGGAGCAAAGATGAGAAACATCAATGTGTGGTTGCATCTCACACGCCCCCTACTGGGGACTTGGCCCACAACCCAGGCATGTGTCCTGACTGGGAATTGAACTGATGAACTTTTGGTTTGTAGGTTAGCACTCAATCCACTGAGCCACACCAGCCAGCACTATCAGGTCATTTCTTTAACTAAAACGGGAATCCGTTAGGTGCAACATGTCAGGATCTTGACAAAATCTGTTGTCAGTGTATGTTTTAAAACCATAAAAGGTATTCTGAGTCACTTAGGGGCCTCTTTTGTTCCTTGTGTTTCTGTTTCAGGTGCCAAAGTCCCCCTCTCACTGCTGAGAGTCTTAGGGGTTCTTCATGTAGTTAGAAAGTAATATTTAACAAACTCCCTTGGAGGGACAAACATATTTAATTTTTCTCCTGTATGCTCTCATTATTCTTTTAGCTCTTCAAGACACACATGTACACAAAAACACACATGCACAACATACATAAGCACACATACATGCATACACACACATAGACATACATACACACTTAGACACGCATGCACATTTTCAATAATTGTTTTATTTTAAAAATGTACCTCTGCAGAAATCTCTGAGAACAGTGGCCCACTTCAGGGTTCTGGTCGACCACAGTCTGAGCTATAACTTATAGGAGAATTCTGTCTGCTCATGATACTACTTCAGGGAGGACCCCCACAGTTATTTTACGTTCATGGTTGATTTTAATGTCTTTTGTCCCACTTTTGGAGAAGCTGCTCAGAGAATATAAAAAATACATTTCTCTTTTCATTCCACTAGAAACCCAAGATGGCCTATAAGAATTCATAAAATTCAAGTGATTGAAAACTTTTTTAAAAGCCAGGGAACTAGGTAGATAGGTAAATAGACAATAAGAAGGTAAGACAGAGAAAAGATCATATACAAACATACAGTCCGTAAAATTAATTATGAGCATGAAAACTGTTTTTAATTTCCTTTTGATCGGTCTTGAGCCTGAAGAAAAATCACTTAGACCTAAAAAAATACACTTTCAAATCAATGCTGTCTTCCCCAAATGAAAGGTCACATCAGAGGAGGAAACAGTGTTTCTCTCCTGCTTTCATCAAAAAGAGTCATCCTGCAGCTCTGGATTCTGGGCTAGACTCGGACTCCAGACTTTGCCCCCAGAAACCCTAGACCTCCTGTTGCATTTGATCCTATGTCTGTAAAAATAGGCACTGAACTAGATCATCCCTCAAAGGTCTGTTCCAGTTCTAATAGTCTGGGATTTTATAAATAACTTACTTATGATTTAGTGATTCTGCCAAACATAGTTCAAAAACCATCATCATTTTCTGAAAAACAACCTTCTAGGTCTTCTCAGTCTCTACTTCCCTAAGTATTTCTTATATCAGAAGCCCCTAGAGAAGTCCAGGGGTCAGGCTGTTAAAAGGGCAAACTCATTGGCTGGACTCAGGTCTGATGACTCAGAAAGTCGGTGGCAGTGCTTGGACATAAGCATTTAACAAGCTGCTTAGGTGATGGTGATGCACCATCTGGGCAGCTGATGTTTCCATAGGTAACACCCTGCATTAGGTTCCTATTGCTGCTTTGAGAAATTACCATAAACTTAGTGACTTAAAACAACACAAATTTAATATCTTGTAGTTCTGGAGGTTTACAAGTCCTAAATTACTTTGAGCTAAAATCAATGCGTTGGCAAGGCCTCCTTCTGGAAGAATTCAGTTCCTTGCTTGTCCCTGCTTCTAGCAGCTGCTCCAGTTCCTTGGCTCATGGCCTTGCATCACTCCTATTGTTTCTTTTGCCACTTCTCCTTCTCAGACTCAAACTCTGACCCTCTTGCCTTCCTCTTTTAAAGATGCTTGTGATTCCATTGAGCACATTTAGATAATTCAGGATAATCTTCCCACCTTGAGGTCCTTAACTGAATAACATCTGCAAAGTCCCTTTGGCCACAGGAGGTAACAGTCACAGGTTTTGGTCATTAGGATGTAGATGGCCTTGGGACCATTATTTATCAAACATGTACCTCCTTGGTTTTGCTGGGGCTTATATAAGGGTCTCAAAATTTGTTGCTGCAATTTTTTCTCTTGTAAAAGCCAATGAACTGACTATAGAAGATGCCACTGAAACACTTGACAATACTAATCTTTACCCACCCCGCCCCCCAGGAAACTGGCAACTGCCTGCATCACTTCAAACCACACCCCACCCCCACTTCATGAATGCAAATATATTCTTCTCAGAGGACAGAGTTGTGTCCTATTTCAAACAAGCCAGTTAAGGGGCCAGACTGGCCTGAATTAGTATCCTGCCTCTGTTACTTACTAGCCACATATCACTTAACCTTTCTAACCCTCATTTTTTTCATCTGCAAAATGAGTTTTCAAGCTACTATTTGGCAATTAGCATCAGAGCCTTACACCCAGAGATTCTGACTCCTAGACCTGTGCTTTGCTTAGTATGTGTGTGGCAGAGGAACAATATCAAGAAAGGAAACTTTCTTTTTCTATAATACATCCTCATTTTTGTCTTGAGCCTCAATTCTACCCAGCAGAAAAAAACTAAGTCTTAGATTATTAAGGATTCTTCTCCTTTTTTTCTCAAGGGGTTGTAGTTAAATTCTGGGGTTTCTAGAATGACACTGTGCTAAGGGAGAAAGTGTTTTATTTTTCTGTCATTACCAGTCTGTGCCAGCACTCCCTAAGAATTGTCCTGTGCCTTCTGGTCAAAGCACTCTTAGGCTCCCTTGAAAGTGGGAAACATTTGACCACTCTTTCTCAGGGTTTGGGGAACAGGGAGACACCAGGGCCATTCTGTCAGCATCCCCTGCTCTCTATACTTTGCCCATTACTCAGACTCTTGGAGATTTTCGTGCCTCCATTTGTACTCTTCCATTTTTCCTCTGAGGGAATTCTAGGGTCTTGGCATTTTTGAGGTATGCTATTTCTACTACAATCTGCTGGGTATCTTCTGGAGAAAACCAAGTCAGACTCTCATTCCAGTTGTGTTCTACTGTAGACAGCCCAGATAAGAGGCTGAGAATGGGGCAAGGCAGCTATCACAACTAGAGGTCCTGAGGCGGCCATGATTCCTTTGCTAGAAAAGGAGCTAAATGTGTGCCCATTCCTTGCACATCACTCCTTGGCAGCAGAATCTCAGAGGCGGTGGAAGGGTTGTAGACAGTATAAAACACTTATGCTTAATTGCCGAGGGAGGATCAGAAATGACTCTTTGTTCAGCTTTGTCAAGCTAATTAGTTGGAAAAGAATGTGCTCAGCACATAAACAAGAGTCTTTTTTCTATAAGCAATTAGAAATGACCCTAATCTTATTCATTTAAACACATGCCCCATCACAAAGTTGGAAATACACCAAAGAGCTGGAAAGACACCAATGTTGAGGCTGACGACTGCTTTGGCTAATCCGCAAACCTTTGTATTTAAAACTGATCTTCCTTTCCAAAAAGCGTCTCTTCTTTGCTAATCCTTGAGTGTTCACTTTCAAGGGTTTAGCAGTGACAGCATCAGACCACATGCCTTTGCCACAACCACCTGCCCTTCCCCCATCTCACATCTCACACATCGTTTCTTTTTATTTTAATTATTTAATTTAATTTTTATTTTTAATTGAATTTATCGGGGTGATATTTGTTAATAAAATTATATAGGTTTCAGGTGTACAATTCTTTAATACATCATCTATATATTGCATTGTGTGTTCACCCTAAGTCAAGTCTCCTTCAAATACCATTTATTCCCTTTGTACCCTCTTCTTCCTCCCCCATCCCCATTTACCTCTGGTAATTACCATACTATTGTCTGTGTCTGTGAGTTGTCTACTTTCTTTTTTGTTTTGCTTAATCCCTTCAGCTTTTTCACCAAGTCCTGAAGCTCCCCTCCTTTCTGAGGGCTGTTAGTCTGTTCTCTGTATCCACGTGTCTGTTTGTTAGTTTATTTTGCTCATTAGATTCCACATATGAGTGAAATTGTGTGGCATTTGTCTTTCTCTGACTGGCTTATTTCATTTAACATAATGTTCTCCAGGTCCATTTATGCTGTCACAAGGGTAATATTTCCTCTTTTACAGCAGAATAGTATTCCATTGCATAATTACACCACAACTTTTTAATCCACTCATCTACTGATAGACACTGGGACTGCTTCCAAATCTTGGCTATTGTAAATAATGCTGCAATGAACATAGGGGTGTTTATATTCTTTTGAATTAGTGTTTTGGGTTTCTTCAGATATATTCCCAGAGGTGGAATCTCTGAGTCATAAGGCAGTTCCATTTTTCATTTTTTGAGGTATCCCTGCACTGCTTTCCACAGTGCCTGCGCCAATCTGCATTCCCCTGTCTCTACCTCCTTGCCAACACTTGTTGTTTGTTGATGTATTGATGACAACCATTCCGAGAGCCTCAAACATTCTTTTGTAATTGATGTCTTGTGTGCCACTGCCTCCTGCCAACCTTTAAACACTGAGACCAGAGGTGTGTCCAGCACCGTGGATTCAGTGCACTGTACCATGCATGACACACAAAAGGTGCTGAGCAAATCACTGTTGAGAAAACTAATGAATGAATGAGTGCTTTCCCCAAGAGGAAAGGTAGACAGTGCCAGAGGTCAGTCATTACTGGAGTGAAGAGAATCTGTAAATCTACAAGGAAAATAACACTGAGAATGGCAACTAAATTGTGGTGGAATCAGCCAGCAGAGTCTGCCTGTTGTGGCTGACGATGAGAATAAATGCACAGGCGACAACAATCCTGTGGAGAAAAAGGGAACGGCATGGCTACTCTCTCAAGGGGAGAGTGCTTCTGTGTGTCTAGACCACTCTCTCAAGGGGAGAGCACCTCGACCCTTGCCTAGAAAAGCTTTTATTGTTTTCATTGGCTCTTACATTAAAGAAAGATTTATTATCTATTACATAGAATATTAT
Source organism: Carollia perspicillata (assembly GCA_004027735.1). Classification (NCBI taxonomy): domain Eukaryota; kingdom Metazoa; phylum Chordata; class Mammalia; order Chiroptera; family Phyllostomidae; genus Carollia; species Carollia perspicillata. The sequence goes on along the minus strand of PVKM010002415.1, from coordinate 9,903 downwards.
TGTCTACATTTTAGGTACAATAAAGGAAATGAAAATAACATGCAGAGGGGAATGGGGATGAGCTGATCAGCTTTGTCCTTGGGAAAATTCACACAGGCTTTGGAAATTACCTTGAAGATAGACAATACACATTTGTTGTTTTAGACCGGGGTGTTGGAGTTTTAGCAAGAGCAAGCCATAACAGTCTGTATGCATTTTCTAGGCCTGATTCCCATGGGAAAACTCGGTTTGAAGGTCTGGCTCCTGCCCACCACTTCGTTTCTGTAGGTTTTCCATACAGAGAGGAGTCACATTTGCCAGACTAAAACAAACCAGTCCTCTACATAATTTCCTATAAAATGGGACATTGAAACAGAAAAGAATCACAAAAAGGTAGATCATTGATTCTGCACACTTTGATTAAATAATTAGGACTACTATTAAACACATATCACATGCTAAGCACAGTGATGAAGCACTCTATGTACATGTCCCCCCCCAGTTTGGTACTTGAACAGGATGTCTTCCATTGGCCCCTCCAGTTGTACCCTATACCCCTCTCTGTCCTGCTCTGTGTGCTGGGATGTAACCTGTATAGATTACCTGGATCCTGTTGTCCTCCAGCTTCTAGATGGATCCAACCAACAGCAGGCACCAGAATAAGTAAGGGGGAAGGAGTAGAGTATGTTCAAAATATTTAGTCCCCTGGCTTCCTCCCTGCCAGGGTACCATGAGTGAGCTGGCTGCATCAGTCTGCTGAAGACCACAGTTGCTATCTTGCATCCTTCTCCATGTTACTGTCTTCTCCGGGTGCCACCAGTTACCTCTTTCTCTCATTGTTTCAGGCTTCAGGATGGCATCAGTTTCTTTCTGTTACTGTCTTAGGGGCATCACTATGCCTTGTGCATTTCCTTAAACCATGTTCACACTTTCCTCATGACAGTAGCCCCTTGGTGAAGGTTATTAATAGCTCTATTTTAAAGAGAGGACAGTAAGTCTCAAAGATATTAGGAGACATGTCTAAGGTCAGAGTAAGTAGGAACAGATCCTCAAACCTAGATCTAATTCTAATGCCAATGCCTCCTCATCCATCGTTCCAAGGGAAGAGAGTGGCTGGTGCCTCAAGCTTGAGATGTAACTCAAAGAAAAACTGACTAGAAGAATATCTGGGAGTGGGGGCAAGGGCTGAATTCTCATTTTGGAACTCTGCTTCCACAGATGGGCACTTAAGAGTTTGGCTCTATGGGTTAGTGGTGGTTCATTGAGAGTTCAAGCCCCATCACAGACACGTGTGGGTGAATAAGTGGCAGGGTCTTTGTTTCTTCTAAGTGCCTGATACAGGCATGCAGATGGGTGGGGGTTGAACAAGAGGGTATCAAGTGGACTTCACTCTTGGATATAACCTATAAATATGTATGTCAGGTCCCATGAATCATTTAGGGATGGGTTGGTTGCATTCTTTTTTTAAGGGATGGTTTGACTGACTCAGAGATGTTGGCAAGCACCCCTGAGGCCAGAATAAAACCAAAGGCTTTGCAGAAATTGGAAGGAAACCAGATATTTGCTGCCTAACTTTATTCTGAGAACTTTTTCTAAGTTTAAAATGATACCAGAGAGGATAGAAAACTGGTCACAGATGAGCTTGATTTCAAAGTGACAAAAATTTGAGAAATTGCACAGCTCTTAGGATTTATTTTTCACCAGTTGTTATCATTGTGACTTTGAGCAAGTTACCTCACCTCTCTGAGCCCATTTCCACATCAGCAAAATGGGGGTAAGAGCTGAATGAAATATATTTATATGATGTACCAGAACAAGAACCAGATTACACATGCATAACTGTTGAACTCTCTCCTCCCTTTCATATTGTCCCAGTCCATAGTCAAATCTAAGGACCCATCGCACTTACACCAGGCCTCAGAGATTTGCAACTGTTGCCTCTTTGATCATAGAGTAAGCTCCTGAATAGCAGGTGTATTGGTCAAGTTATGCTTCAATAACAACATATAACTCCTTGTTCTTAAACCATTTAGCCTCTTCACCTCTATGCTGAGTTTAGATCTCCTTTGTCATCCCTCTACACTTCATCCAGAATGTTATCTTAGAAGCTGCCATGTTTGAACAATGTTACCCCACTCCTGGGCAGAGTTGATTCCAGATCGTCCATGGCTGGGTATCTAATCCAGTCAGATTCCTTCCCTGAGAACTGGATCTATAGTCCCTTTCTTGATGACTATCAAAATATAAAACTTGATCTATATTGGTAAGAATTGGAGAAAGCCAGGCTGGGGAGAGAGAAGGAAAATGGAATTAACAATTAGAGAGCAGGTATATTGGGAGAAGATATCATCTTGACAGCATTCAAGTCCTTGGTTCCAATTAGACCTGAGGCCCAACCAAATTGCTCTCCTGGCTTCCATGGGTCACCTTGGTATTATACTTTCCTGAAACCCACTGGATTTCCATCACTTGCAACCAAGAGTCAACACCAAGGTAGCAGGTTAATAGCTATCAACTTATTTTTCTAAATTATTATTTTGAAATAATTTAGACTTATTTACAACTCATTTTCACTCTACATCATTTCTTCTTTGAATTTGCCCATTTATAAAATGAGAAGAATGATTTTCCAGAACAATCCTTTTGTAGCAGGATGTATGTAAATCAACGACTCCAGTACCAGGTAGAGTAGACACTCAGTGGGGACTCACAATAATTCTCTCCATACAATCTTTCTCATGAAGATGTTTGCCTCTTGGTTCTGTGACAGGTGAAGAGTTTGTTTGCCCATCTCCCTGATCTCTTTCCTGAATGCATGGCTCCTACCTCCTTCCCCATTGCTTGTATAAGCACTTATATATGCACTTAGGCTGGGGCAGTTTATGTTGGGACAATGAAGATACTCTTAGGAGTGTGGGATAGTTGGAATAGTGTAGTAGGATACTATTATAATAGTGGGATAGTATATAAGGTGGGAGAATAATCCCTCTTAAAGCAACATCTCAATCAGGTAAAGAGAACTACTAACAAGGCTAGCACTTGAACTAGGCTCACATTCAAAGTAACAAACATAGTATTCATTTCAACCATTCCATCTGATGTTTCAGAAAATGATGGGCCACAAGGTTAGGCTTGGTAACCAATGAACTTGACCTCAATAGCCATCCCTTCCCTCTCTTCCCTTCTAAACACTTAATAGCTTTATTACCATACCCCTCTCCCCTCTGCATGTAATATATGTGACCTAAGGACATCAAACGTCCTCAAACTGTAGAAAAGAAATTATTTCTAATTTTATGTCAAGGAGTGTAAAGTGTGTATTTGTGGACAATTTTTAAGAGTCTAATTATAGACTGTTATTGACATATTGTCAGACCTCAGTTCTCTTAATCTGTATGAATTCTTCATTTTTGTCTATCATCTGGGAAGTTTTCATATTAAGACACCTTTTTTCTCATGTTCAATAACTGGTTCTTTCTGTAAATAACCCCTTACATAACATTAGAGTTTTATAGCTAACAAAGCATCTTTACCTCTAAAATGTTTGGGCAGTATGTAATCTCCCAGGTACATACATAGTGGGCACTAAAAAATATTCATAGAATTAATGAATGCCACTCAATAGCAACAGAAATGTAAGGAGATAGAAAGGTGTTTTAACACAGTCATTCTCTTTTTACAGATCAAAATAGAAGAGGTTCAGAGAACTTGGGTGGCTTCTCCAAGATCACACAACCAGTACTGCTGTTTATATGAAAAATAATACAATAATTAATAAATAATAATGCAAGAATAAACTCTGTTTCATATAGTCACAATTGTAAACCTACTTTGCCTGACCTTGGATATGTCTAAACTAGAACTCAAACCTAGATCTTTATTTATTCAATAAGGATTATTTAGTCACTTACCATTGATACTTTCTTGGCAATAGAATAATAAAGTCAAATAATATTCAATGTATGCCCTCCAAGAGCTAATAGTCTATAAAAGGAATCCAGTAAAATAAAGCAATGATTATAACATAACAGTATTTATCATTATTACATGTTTGGGATATATAAATTATATATGCTCTCATGTAACACCTCATGAATGTTATAAGTTGTATTATCTCTACTTAACAGGGGAAACTGAGGCACAGAGGCAGAGCAGAGGTTAGAACCAATGCACAGAATCATACATACAATGTTAGGGAATTTAATCCAATTGAATGAAATGGACAATATGTAACCACTTTTACCTACAAAAGGGCAATTTCATAAATGTGGTGGACACACAGGGTGCTACATTCAAGAGGGCATCCTTGGGAGATTTTGGGTTCATGGAGTTTGCAAAAATGAAGAGGCAAAGAAAGTTTTGGGCAGGTGATCAAGGCAGAAGCCATAGCAGGAGCAAAGTTACTGGGGCATGAGGTAGCATAACAAAATCATACTAACCAGGGCTTCAGATGTTTGTGTAGAATGTCAACAACTCAGGGTAGGAAGACATATAGAACATAGAGCCTGGAAGTCCTTGGGATAAACTGAGTTTGAACCTCTCATCTGGGAACTGCAGGGCCTTCTGATCTCTTGCCCAATTTCTTCCTGGTGCAATATATGTGTTGATTTGCTCAAGCTCTTTGGGGCCTTCTGTGTCTTCTTTCCTTCTGTAGAGTACTAAGCATGGCACTTAACAAATGGAAGGCGCTCAACAAATGTGGATCAGCCAACGGACTGCCCAACACTATGCTGTGGTGATGACAATATCAGACTGTCGGAGAAGTTAACTTGCTGTTAACTATTCTTCCAAACAGGCAAGATACTCTCTGGCTTTCACTACCTAGGGGAGAGAAATGTTGTTTTTATTTCCTCCTCTAGTTTTGAAGTTTTCCTCTAATTTTTATTTTCTCCTCTAATTTTCAAGTTTCATCAGTGAAAGATATCCTAACCCCCAAAGCTATGTGTAAAATATCTACATTTAAATTCAAGTTCAACTAATTTGCATTAAGCCCTTGTGTGCTGAATACTTTCACTTAAGTTCATTGAAACTTTAAAATAACCCTGAAAAAAAGTAGATTTTATTGCCTCCATTTTAAGATAAGGAGGCTAAGACAAATACATTAATAGATTTGCTCAAAAACGACAGAGTTGGGATTTGAACTTGGTTCCCTTTGTTCTTTGCCATGGCTCTTTCCTCTACAAAGATGCTACTGGGAATCTAGTGGTGATGATGGCAATGATGATGACTGTTGCAGTCATAAAAGTAATAATAGCCAAAACTGACTGACTTGCTATGTGGCAGGTACTGTCCTAAGCACATAAAAGGATAACTTGCTTTTATTTTTTAGAGACCTTCTAAAAATAAAGCTTTGTGTTACCCCCAGGTTGAGGAAACTAAGGCTAACAAGGGTTAAGCAACCTGCTGGCATCAAATAGCTTATTTGTGGCAGGGTTGGAATTTTCAGCAAGAGCAAGTGGCCTCTGGAGTGGAGGCATCTGCTTGTTCTAGGTTCCAGACCCCACTCTTGGCCCTACCCATCGTACTCTTCCTGTACCAGGAAGGAAGGAAAAGAAACCTTCCCCTCATTCAGAACAAGCTTCTCAGCATCCTGTCACCAAGACAGCAAGCTCTAGTCAATTTCCCCATAAGAAAGGAAAACATCAAACAGCTTCCATAGGAACACTGTGTAGGCAAACAACAGCACTAGTGTGCTTGGGCCCCTGTGTCCTCACTGAGATAGGGTGAATCGCCCCTGGAATTGAAGCTGGGAGGCGGGCCAGGTTCCTAAATAGGCAAGGTTAATGGTGCTCTTGGAGAGCCTTTGGGTCACTTTGAAAATTAATCATTTTTTTCTTCAGAATCTGAGCTCATAAATGAGCAGATTAGAAATCAAAAGGGAGAAATAAATGAGAGTTCCTGGCAAGGGACATTAGAGCACCAGAGATTTCTCCTGAGGCTGACATCATCATGTCTCACCACTGTTGCTCATACTCTGCCAAGGTCTGGTCTGTTTGAAGATTGTCAAATCTGAAGAGAATAGAGACTCTAAAGAGTTGGGGAAGCATTATGCTGAGTGAAATAAGCCAGGTGGTGAAAGACAAATACCATATGATCTCACCTTTAACAGGAACCTAAGCAACAAAACAAATAAGCAAGCAAAACATAACTAAAGACATTGAAATAGAAAACAGGCTGACAGTAACCAGAGGGGAGAGGGGAGGGAATTTCAGGGGAAAAGGGGAAGGGATTATAGGAACAAGTATAAAGGACACATGGACAAAAACTAAGGGGGGTGGAAATGGGAGGGAGGTGGGGAGCACTGGTGGGGGGTGGACTGGGATGGGAGTAAAGACAAAACTGTACTTGAACAACAATTAAAATAAAAAATGAATTCATTTTGAAAAAGAGTTTGGGGTCACTGTAAACGCATTGCCTGACTCACAGGCAATTCTGCCCTTACTAGTTACTGATTGATTGATTGATTGATTGATTGCAGACAACACAAGCATGTGATTTGGTTGCGGGCAGAATGCTTTTGTTTCCAGTATTGGGTAATTCAAAGAAGAATACTTTGACCTGTCTAGAGGGTGACATTTAAGCTAAGATTTGAATGACAAGAAGCATCAAGTTATATGATGGAGAATTTGGGGCAAAAGGAGTAAGAAATATGGAGCTGGGGAGGAACATATGTTTGAGAAATAGCTAGAGGCCTCTGTGGCTGGAAAGAAATGGAGAATGTACACAGTGAGAAGGGATGAGGTTGGACAGAGAAAAATGGTCAACTCCTGTAGTGAGAGCAAGGAATGGAAATTTTCTTCTAAGTGTTACATGAAGCCATTGAAAGATTTTGAGGGGGAAAAAAACAAAAAAATTATATGTTATTCACTCAGTCTCCCTAATGGTTGACATATAATGGTGCTCAGAAACTGGATGAATGAGCTGAGAAAATGCACATCCAGTGGTTTATAGACAATGAAGTGTTTCAGAATTGACAGTCATCATCAGAAGGAGGAGAATAAGACACTACCCCCAACAATGTTCTCTTAGGTCACAAAAAGTTTACAAACTTCTGGGTAAGGAGGATAAAAATCTAGAGGCACTTGATTTTTACAGCACCTCTTTTCTGTTAAAATAATTTCAATCCACACCAAGATGTATGGTTGCAATAGCACTAGCCAGCCTCCAGAAGAAATGTTCACGAAGATTTCACTCTTGGCCACCTGAGGCAAAACAGCAAGATTGGGAAAAGAAAAGGTTTTCCCTGACCCCTGATATCTGAGACACATGGGGCTCTGATGTGTAGGAGGTACATTCTGATGAGGTTATGACTCATTGACTCCCACGCCATACTACCTTTCTTATTACATTCAGTTGAAGAAGCTGATAACAAGACATTGTAGAGTAAACATGGTTGCTTATTGCCACTGGGGATGAAAGATGTATGAACTAAAGTAAGAGGAGTTGCCCCAGCCAGTGTGGCTCAGCTGGTTGGAGCATCACCCCACAACCAAAGTGTTGTGGGTTGGATTCCTGATCAGGGCACATACCTAGGTTGCGGGTCTAATTCCTGGTCCAGGCTCCTATGGGAGGCAACCAATTGATGTTTCTGTCTTGCATCAATGTTTCTCTCCTTTCCACTCTCTCTGAAAGCAATGGGAAAAAACTGTCCTTATGTGAAGATAATAATAATAATAATAATAATTTAAAAATATAAAGTAAGAGGAGTTAAGGAGAGAGAAAGAGCAGTAAGAACAATTCTGGGTGGTGTTTAATGTGATGCTTCTGACAGGGGAAGGACTACACACCATGTTAAATAATCCATAAATAAATTCCCACTGCAACATCAGTGAAGCAGAGATCGCTTTTCTGCCCACACTCAATATATAGGCACTGAACTTCAGAAATATGGTTGGCAGCAGGTTACATTCATCAGCCATCCATCAAAAGGCCTGAGGGAAGGAGGTCTGACAGGACCCAGGTGGACAATTACAGACACAGAAGAAAATCTGCTCACCCTGTCTACCAGCAAATGCCAAGCCTGCCTAAGCTTCTCTTTATTTTTGAGAAAATGGAAGAAAAATAAAGCCCAACAACCTGGGGTCTATGAAACAATTTCCTGTTATAACAATTTCATGTTATAAAAAAAACATGAAACACCACTCAGAATGCATAGAAAGTACACACATTCTAAAAAGATTTATCAAGAAAGGAAAGACAACTTTTAAAAGCATCTGGTATACTCTCGATAAAATTCAAGGAAATATGAACTTAAAGGGAAATGGTTAAATAAATTAAGGTATATCCATATGGAAGAGCATCATGCAGCTATTGAAAACCATGTTTGCAAAGACTAAAGAGTGGCATGGAGAAATGCTTACCACAGAATACTGTGTTTTAAAACTGGGGCTTAAAAACAATGAATTCTAAATAATTTCAATCTGTTCATGGATGTTCACTGCAGCTTTATTTGGAACAGAAAAATACCTGAAAACAACTCAATGTTCTTCAGTGGGAGGACAGACAGTATAATAGACCCATGCATTGATACATGCAATATCCGGGATGAAATAAGACAATCCCAGAAAGGTCTGTACTGCACGATTCTATTTATGTAACATTCATGAATGACTACAGAGATGGAAACAGATTAGTGATTGCCAGTGTACAAGGATGGAAGGATGTGAGTACATGGGGGAGCTTCTGTGTGGTGACGGGATAGTTTTGTATTTTGATTGTAATAACACTTCCATGAATCTATAAATGGGATAATACCACATAAAACTATACACAAACATGTGCAAACACATAAAATGCATGTAAAAAAGTAATAGAAACTAAATAAAATCTGTGTGTACAAAACAGTATTTTACCAATGTCAACTTCCTGATTTGGACATTATGCTAATTTTCTATGTGACACCACTGGGGGAGGCGGGGCAAAGGGCTCATGGGGCTCTGTGTGCTGTTTTAGCGAATTACTGTAGTTCTATAGTTATTTCACAATAAAAGTTAAGAAAAATGTATAACAGAGAAATACAAATTTTGACAAAAAGAAAACACTCAGTTATATTAGCTGTGACTTTTTTGTGGCTAATGGGAAAATGGTCATTTGTATATTCTTATGTATACATTTCTATAGTTCTCAAACTTTCTGCAGTAAATACCATATTTTTCTGTGTATAATGTGCACTTTTTATCCAAATTTTTTAGGGAAAAATAAGGATGTGCATTATACATGTGTATAATGATTATATACCATAGGTATAATAATAGTGTAATCATCCCATGTATAATGTGCACAAAGGTAGATTATATACAGCAAGTACCTACACCTGAAACTAATATAACTAATATAATATTGTACAACTATACTTAAATAAAATTTAAAAAAATAAAAATTTTACATGCAACCAGGCAGAAAAACAGGCAAACAACATTAAAAAATGGATTACTTGCACAGATTAAAACATCAAATTGATTTCAAACTTTTCTTCCATAACTTCAAGATTTGAGAAGAGATTCTTATCCAGTAATTTCCACCTTGCTATAACTGTAGGAGGCAATGACAAAATCATTCTAATAAGCAACAATAGGCATTTTGATAAAATCAACATTTGTTACATTACTAACAAAAGCTTAGTGCAACTAGAATAAAATGGAAGTGGCTCAACACAAGCTTTTAAAATTGTCTTAAGTCAATGGTCAACACCATACAAGGAGATACTGAATTGACAAGGAAGTCTGCTATCACTTACTAATGTGCTGGGTATTCTAGTCTGTCAAACAGGCCATGAGAAACAGAGGGGTAAGGAAATGTGTTACTAGTTCATGAGATATGATTATCTACTTAGGAAAAAGTGAGCTGACAAAAATGAGGAAATACATATGTTCTGAAAGTGATGAGTTGTAAAACTAACTTAAAAAAAGGGAGAAAGAAAATACC
>PVKM010002414.1:0-65334 GCA_004027735.1 Carollia perspicillata | reverse complement strand
CAATCTTAGATGTAGGTCCTTGCCTTTCATGACTTGGAATACTTCTTTCCAGCCCCTTCTTGCCTGCAAGGTCTCTTTTGAGAAATCAGTTGACAGTCTGATGGGAACTTTATTGTAGGTGACTATCTCCTTTCCTCTTGCTGCTTCTAGGATTCTCTCCTTTTTAATCTTGGGTAATGTAATTATGATGTGCCTTGGTGTGTTCCTCCTTGGGTTCAACTTCTTTGGGACTCTCTGAGCTGCCTGGACTTCTAGGAAGTCTATTTCCTTTGCCAGATTGGGGAAGTTCTCCTTCATTATTTGTTCAAGTAATTTTTCCACTTGTTGCTCTTCCTCTTCCCCTTCTGGTACCCCTATAAATCAGATGTTGGAACATTTAAAGATGTCCTGGAGGTTCCTAAGCCTCTCCTCATTTTTTTGAATTCTTGTTTCTTCATTCTTTTCTGTTTGGTTGTTTCGTCCTTCCTTCTGGTCCACTCCACTGATTTGAGTTCCCGTTTTCCCATCACTATTGGTTCCCTGTGCATTTTCCTTCATTTCATTTAGTGTAGCCTTCATTTTTTCATCTAATTTGCGACCAAATTCAACCAATTCTGTGAGCATCCTGATCAGCAGTGCTTTGAACTGTGCATCTGATAGGTTGGCTGTCTCTTCGTCGCTTAGTGGTATTTGTTCTGGAGGTTTGAACTGTTCTTCCGTTTGGGCCATTTTGGTGGGGGAGTCTTGTGGAGTCTGTTATGTATGAGGGGCGGAGCCTTAAGTGTTCACTAGGGCAGGGCAACCCACCTCGCTGGGTTATGATGTTGTATGTGGGGCCAGGGCCGAAGAGGGAACAGTAGTGCTTGCTCCACTCCAGGCTTTCCCCAAGCAATCTGGGCCCCTCTGGTGTTGATTCCCATGTGGGTGGGCTTGTGTACATTCTATGACCCGGTGGGTCTCTCCAACCAACTCTCCTGTGAGGCCAGGAGAAACCCACCCAGCACCTCAACCCCCACAGGTGTTTTCAATTGGTGTTTTGATGCTTTATTTCCCGGTGCTGGGCACCCTGGGTTGTGTGGTCCATCTCCTCCCCAGTTTTACCTGGTTTATCTGCGTGCCAATGTGGGACCACCCAATCAGCCAACCCCCCTTTCATGCTGTGCCTGGCGTCACAATCACCGCTTTTGCTGGGTCTGCCCATTGCCTCGCTGTGCCAGGGGTCTGCCAGCTGCCACCTGCGCACCCAGGGTCTGCTCACTGCCAACTTGCATACCCGGGGTTTGCCAGCTGCTGCCTTGCATGCCCAGTGCCACCACTTTTTTTGCTGGGACCCCTCTCCACCCAGCTTCCTGACTCTGCCCCTCCTATCGGTCTGGATGAATGTGTCTATTTCAACTCTTTGGTGTCCGACTTCCATAGAGTTCAATTTTCTGTCAGTTCTAGTTGTTATTTTGTTTCTAAATTGTTGTTGTCCTTATTTTGGTTGTGGGAGGAGGCAGAGTGTGTCTACCTACACCTCTATCTTGGCCAGAAGTTTCCCCCCAATTTTATATGCTTAATTTCTTTTTGATACAGCTTTATGGAAATAAAATTTGTACAACATACAATTCACCTATTTAAAATGTAAAAATCAGGTTCTGGCCAAGATGGAAGCATAGGTAGATATGCTTCACTTCCTCATACAACCAAAAGAAGGATAACGACCAAATTAAAACAAAAGTCAACAAGAACTGCCAGAAAATCAAACTGTGTGGAAGTCTGACAACCAAGGAGTTTAAAAAGAAATATTCAACCAGACCGGTAGGAGGGGCAGAGCAGGCACAGGACAAGGCAGCAGCTGGTGGTCTGGGGCAAGCAAGGAGGTAGCAGACCAGAATATCCTACATTCGCTTGTTCCTGGGAGGAACAATTGGAGAGTGAGGCAGAGTATGCAACCCAGAGTTGCAGTGCAGGAAACTAAATCCTCAAAACCTCTTACTGTAAAAATCTGTGGGGGCTGAAGCAGCAGCAGAAACTCCCAGTCTCACAGGAGAGTCCATTGGAGGGGCTCACAGAATCCTAGAACTCACACAAGCCCACCCACCTGGGAATCAACACCTGAAAGGGCACAATCTGCTTGTGGGAGCAAGGGAAGTGATGGAAAGTGGGGTGAGAGCAGAGCAAGCTAACAAGCAGCATTGTTCCCTCTCTGAGCCCTCCCTCACATACAGCACCACAACACAGCCAAGTGGATTGTCCTGCCCTGGTGAATACTTAAGGTTCTTACCGTTACAACGTAATGGCTGTGCTGAGACAAAGAAATATGGCCCAAACGAAAGAGCACATTAAAACTCCAGAAAAAGAACTAAGTGATGAGGAGATAGCCAAGCTATCAGATGCAGAGTTCAAAACCCTGGTAATCAGGATGCTCACAGAAATGATTGAGTATGGTTGCAAAATAAAGGTAGAAATGAATACTATACAAAGTGAAATAAAGAAAAATATGCAGGGAACCAACAGTGAAGGGAAGGAAACTGGGACTCAAATCAAGGATTTGGAACAAAAGGAAGAAATAAACATCCAACTGGAACAGAATGAAGAAACAAGTATTCAAAAACAAAATGAGAGGCTTAGGAACCTCTGGGACAATGTTAAACATTCCAACATCCAAATCATAAGTATGCCAGGAGGAGAAGAAGTGCAAGAAATTGAAAACTTATTTGAACAAATAATGAAGGAAAACCTCCCCTGTCTGGCAAAGGAGATAGACTTCCAGGAAGTCCAGGAAGCTCAGAGTGTCCTAAAGACATTGGATCCGAGAAGAAACTCACCAAGACACATCATAATTACATTACCTGAGATGAAAGATAAGGAGAGAATCTTAAAAGCAACAAGAGAAAAGGAGATAGTTACTGCATAAGACTGTCATCTGATTTCTCAAAAGAAACCTTGCAGGCAAGAAGGGGCTGGAAAGAAGTATTCCAAGTCATGAAAGGCAAGGATCTACATCCAAGATTACTCTATCCAGCAAAGCTATTATTTAGAATGAGAGGACAGATAAAGTGCTTCCCAGATAAGGTAAAGGAGTTCATTACCACCAAGCCTTTATTATATGAAATGTTAAAGGGACTTATCTAAGAAAAAGAAGATCAAAACTATGAACAGTAAATGACAACAAACTCACAACTATCAACAACTGAACCTAAAAAACAAAAACAAACTAAAGCAAACAACTAGAACAGAAACATCATCACAGAAATAGCGATCAGATGGTGGGTTATCAGTGGGGAGGGGGAGAATTTGGGGGAAGGTACAGGGAATAAGAAGCATAAATGGTAGGTACAAAATTGACAGGGAGAGGTTAAGAATAACGTAGGAAATGGAGAAGCCGAAGAACTTACATGTACAGCCGATGGACATGAACTAAGGGGTGGTGAGATGTTGGATGGAGGAAGGGTGCATGCCAGAAGAGGCTAAGGGAAGAAAAAATGGGACAACTATAATAGTATAATTGATGAAATATACTTTAAAATGCATGTAAAAATAAGTTATTCTTAGTATAGTCACAGAGTTGTGCCACCATCACTGCAGTCAATTTTAGAACATTTCATCACCCCTCAAAGGAAGATGTGAACTGTCAAAACTATTTTCTCTGACCTGCCCAATCCTAAGAAACCACTATTCTACTTTCTGTCTCTATAGATTTGTGAACATTTCATATAAATGGAATTACACAATATGTGGACTTTTGTAGATGGCTTCTTTCAGTTAGTATCATGTTATCAAGGTTAAACCATGTTGTAATATTTATCAGCACTTCATTTGCCTTATTGCCAAATACTATTCTACTTTATGTATATGCCACATTTTATTCATTCAGGAGTTGATAGAACATTTGGAGTGCTTTCACTCTTTGGCTATTATCAGTAATGCTGCTATGAACATTTATACACAGGCTTTTGTGTGGGCATGAAATTTTCAATTCTTTTGGGTTATAAACCTAGAAGTAGAATTGTTGGATCACATGATAACACTGTTTAAACTTCTGAGAAACTTTAACACTTTTCCAAATCAGCTGTTCTTCTTACAGTGTATGAAGTTTCCAATTTATCCACCCTTTTACAAATACTTGCTATCTCTCTTATAATACTCATCTTAATGCGTTTAAATTGGTATCTTATTGTGGTTTTGATGTACATTTCTCTAGTGGGTGACAATGTTGAGCATCTTTTCATGTAGCTTGTTCATTTGCATACCCTTTTGGGAGAAATGTCTATTGAGATCCTTTGCCCATTTTTTAATCTACTTATATCAACATAGGAGGCATTTATTTTTTATATGCTATCATGTCATTGTTCATTGTGTGCATATTTTTATTATTGCTATTGTTTATTATGTACTGTGCTGTGTTCTGATGTTTTTGTGTTTATACATGTTATTCATAATTTTAATTTTAAGGCTATACAATACAGTCAGCTTATTTTCCAGTTGGGTAATACAACTTCTTTCTTGTTTTGTTAACCCTGACAACACATAAATTCTTGCTTGTGTTGAATTATTTTCTTAGCATAACTTTCTAGGAATGGAATTATAAGCTCAAAGGACATAAACAGCTCCTATATGATGTCACATTACTTCTAAAGAGCACTAAACTGCTTTTGTTTAATAAAGATGCTTTAAATTTTTTTCATTTATTTTGAAATTGATACACATTTTAAGAATTTCACTTTGAGTGGCAATATTGTTAATCCTCTATCTATAAAAGTCATGATCAAGTTAAATGTGTATTATTTCATCTAAAAAAATTGGTATATCTAATGAGATACTTTGTACTGATACTGAACACTGGACAGCCAGTTGCCTAGTTGAGTAAAGATAAAGATGGCATATTTAAATTTATTGTTTTATGTCATTCTCTACTTTAAACAGTAATATATTTTGTTAAATTTTCTTCAGGCTTCGGGAGCAGGAGAGAAAAGAAGCAGAAGAAGCTAGTCAAAAGGAAATCGAAGAATGGGAAAGAAAACTTCTAGCTCAAGCAGCTCCAACTTGTATGGAGACCATGTGGGAAATTCCAGCTATTGGACATTTCCTTTGTTTAGCCCAGCAAATTCTAAATTTGCCAGAAATAGTCTTTTACGAATTGGAACGTTGTCTTCTGATGCCTCAGTGTAATGCTTTTTTATCTAAAATAATGACTTCTCTATTAAGTCCTCCTCATCGCAGACCTACCTTACATCGAAGACCTACTTTGCCTTACAGGACCTGGGAGGCAGCACTGAGACAGAAAGTACAGCAGTGGTACACTGCTGTAGGGCAGACTGAAAATCCCAATAGCTGTGCCGAGAAACTTGGGTTGTGTCCTCAGTTTTTTAAAGTTCTTGGAGAAGTTAGTCCATTGGAAGAAAAACCTTTTCATGAACTACCTTTCCAACAAAAAGTGTGGTTACTTAAGGGTCTTTGTGATTTTGTGTATGAAACACAAAAAGAAGTTCAAGATGCTGTACTTGGACAGCCTATTCATGAATGCAGGGAAGTTATCCTTGGTTACGATTATTTGGAGAATGCTTATGTACATTTTCCACAGTTCTGTGGTGCAGATGTACGGATTTATAAGCAAAGACCTTTTCAGGCCCCTGAATTTCCAATTCCACCCATTAAAATACAAAGAGTACCTCGGATTAAACTGGAGAAATTGAAGTGTGACTATTTTAGTACAAGTAATGGAGAACATAGGTGTAGTAGAGAAGGCCTGCCCTCTGCCTTCAAAAAAGAACAAGAAATTAATTTTGATCCAACTTGCTGCCCTGCTAAAATGAACTTGGATAATCATGACATCCCAGTTGAAGTGGAAGTGAAATCCAACTGTGAAATTAGAATTCATAGGCCCTGTGAAATTAAGAAAACTGATTGTTGTAAAGAAAATTTAGAGAAACCAGGAAGTCCAGGGGAAGTTACTGGCTTTGGAGAGCCTCTCAGTCCAGGTGAAATAAGGTTTATAGAAAATCATGAAAGATATGGTGAAGCTTCCAGAGTAAAGCCTGAACCCAGTCCATTAAAAGAAAATGCTCTAAAGTCTTGCCAAATACATGTAAATGGAAGTCACGGAGATCATCCGGAAATTAACTGCCACAAAGTTGTAAGGGATATTCTATTAGAGCAGTCCCTGCAGAGCCACAAGAAACTCAAGCTAACTAAAATGAGAGCAAAAAAGAAGAAAAAGAAAAAAAAGAAATTAAAAGATGTTTTGAGTGAAAACTTACAGAGAAAGCGTGAAGGTCTTCATTCTCTTGCATTCAAGTCTTACAAACCTGAGATCCAGAATAAGTTATTGATCATCAAAAAGAAAGCAAAACACAAGAAGCACAAATCTGGTAAGCTAACACAAATGGGTAAGAATTACATTTAAGTTTTTTCCTTTGGTCATCATTAACAGAATGAAACGCACATAGATGCACCTGTGCATGCATGCATGTGTATGTGTGTATAAAAGTCAGTTTTATTTCATTCCCCATGATTAAAACTCAGAGCAGAAGATGTTTTATTATTAACAACAACAAAAAAACCCACTGTTAAATGCATTTTAATTTAATTCTCAGCTGAAAGAAAACCTTTGGACACTATGTGTTTACATTTCTTTGGACCGGTATCTCTGTAAGTGATGCTTTCCATCACTGATGACAAGTGATTTTTTGCCTAGGTAAGGGCAGGGCCGTGCAATGGGAAAAAAACTCATATCAGGAGAGAGCATTCCCAGAACTAAAGTTCATAGCAACTAGCTTCTTAAACCAAGGCGAGTAAGATGATCTTTCTGGGTCTCAGTTTTTTCCCCCATCATATATTTTTCAGCACTCTGTTTCAGTGTGTATTTGTATATCCAGGAAAATGTTATGAAATAGAAGGAAAGAGCTATATCAACTAATAAGACATGAGTCATAATTTTATAAAAGGATTTGTAAGTATTTCTTATACTGAATTTAAATAATATATTTGTCACAAGCCTATTTAAATAGTAAAACAAAAAAATACCTATAAATAAAGTAAGTACAGTGGTTGGTTGCTATGTTTCTTAATTACTTAGATGCTTTTGATTTTCTTATTCTTAGCCTTTTAATCAGTTTAAATGTCCCATTTAAAAGCAGATAATTGACTTTATTAACCCTAATAAAAAGTTCCTGACTGAGAAAAACTTGAATATTGTACTAAAATAAGTTGTGGTTTATCATCATTATTTGTGCATTTCAGTTTTCATTACTTCCCTCAGTAACAAAGATAATTAAGATTTGGCAGTAATTTGATAATGAGTTAGCAAATGAGGGAGTGAATTTAATTTAGTTGCTATAGTATTTATTATACCTTAGTTACTTAATTCATTAAATACAATTAAATGTACTTTTAAGTGTATATGTAGTGTATCATTGATAAAGAAGTAGTATAAAATTTATTTTCAAGAACAGGCTTAATTTGTTGAACTAAAAACTGTAAAGTGGTCCACATTGATCCAAGCAATAAAAAGCTACAGTATTTTAACTTTCAGAAATAAACCTTTTAAATTTATAGGTAATTCAGTAGGCTATATAAATTTAACTTGATTGATTTGGCAAGTTCTCTGAAATGTTAGTCTTTGAAATATTAAATAATGGTTATAAATTTGAAAAATGTCCTAATTCCAAAGTATATAGTATTATTTTATTAATACCATTATTTCCTAAAGTGTTTATATAAGTGTATATAAGTGTTTATAAAGTGTATATAAGTGTTTATATATGACCTACTGTTTGTGTGTTCAAAGTCAGTTATGAATTGAAGTGGTTTATAAAGTAAAATCATTATTGATGTAGCAGAATAAAAATATTAATTGCTACAGATTGGATTAAAATGAATTTATATTGTAACCAAATAAAGTGTTGCTACATTTTTGAAATATAAGTATAGAATGTAGATCAGAGAGAAAATTTATGATAGTTTCAAGTCTAGTTCTAGATAAGTGAATGAAAAAAGTCAGAAGCAAATTCACCTTTTACTTGTGTACCCCCTCTGTGCCTATTTAGTTGAGGAGAAAAGGCCTACAGGCATGAAATTGAAGAAAATAGTGTACTTGCCTATATACTTTCTCATTTTTATCTCCAGAGTAAATTTTTAGAAAGTCAGCCTTCAGTGACAAAAATACTTGAATCTGGCAAATACAGTTTCTCTGTCCATTGTTAGCACTGGGTAAGCATAGGCCAATTCTCTTTCTTAATCAGATACTGAACTTACTATCATTACAGTGTTACATAAAATGTTATAATAACAACAAAACATTTGTTTTACATCATTTTGTCCTAACCTTTATTAGGCATGAGATGTGTGGCCTTGTATAGTAAGTTTTGGGCATACTCTTAATTCAGTATGTATTTCCTTTCTCTTTTTTGAGAGTGAGTGCCATTGTCACAAGCTTGGGAGCTGTTCCTCTTATAGATTATAGATTGACATTGCACATTAGTACAGGTCCACAATGAATTTTATGAAACTCTTGTAGCATATATGTTTTGGAATTCAGAAATCTTCAGATTTTCAAAGGATGTTAGTGATGTATATACTGTTTATTAAAGAACATCCTCAGTGGAGCTTGGGGCAGCCCCTGTAATCATATACATAAATTCTACGGAAAAAAAATGTATGAATAGTCAGACCAAATGCAAACCTCCTAACAGTTCAAGTCAGATTTTGCTACCATATCAATTATTTTTTAAAACCTTAGTTTTCAGAATCTTTTGGACTTTAGAATTGTGGATGCATAATTGATTCTGTGTCTGTATGTTAAGCACTTTGGAAAGTCTTGAAGAAAAAAAACTTTTTTTTTAATTAGTATTTTTCAATTTTATTTGAACACAGAGCCCTTTTTTCCCCCAGATAATAGTATTGCGTAGAATATCCTTTGAGATAAGCTGTGTCATTCATGACCAGTTTGTGAACCATAATTTAGAGTGTACTAAATTACTACTTGTGGTTAATCTGTCCCTTTTATGTTTTAATTTTTGGTTTCATCTCCAAATTTATTAAGACTTTTTATTGTAACAGGAGATAATTTTTAGTAGAAGGCACAGAAACAAATAAATTGATTGAAAATGAATTGATAATTTTAATGTACTACAAGGCAGTTTTGCAACTTGTATTTTTATCTGTTTTTCAGAATTGGAGTTTTCTTCCTGCTTTTTTAAATTTTGAATTCATTTTTAGTTATTTAAGCATATTTTTTACTCTTGGAAACATTGTAAAATAGAAAGACATTGACATTTTCCTCAATGTGCATACTTACAGCACCAGATACTTCTCCTTTATAATACTCATTTATAACATTTATTCGTAAGTTACACTTATTTCTAGGTTATTTTGGTTATAATCTCCCCTCTATTCTGTAACATTCATTTTTTAGATTTGATTAAAATTAAGTTTAACAATTAACATAGCAGTAAATCTGAAAGGATAGTAAGTTGTTAGTGAAAGTGCTTTTGAGAAGGCAAGCATTGCTTTACATAGATGAGAAAGATTAGAAAATATTTATATACCAGCTGCAAAAATATGTGGTTAAACTTATTTTTAATATGTATCTTGTCATCATAGAGTTGATTTTAGGGTTGAGTTGACTTTGTGGAAAGGCAGTTTCCTGTAATGGTCAAAAGTTTACTTAATATAAACCTTGGAAAGACCATTGATTAGTAACTTTGAGACCATTAGTTTGGGTTATAATGTACTGTATTTGTTAGAGTCTTTATTACAGAGAGCAGTGTTTTATGGCTTAAAGTTGTAAACTATTTGCCACTGGAGGTTAAATTTATGGCCAATCTTGAGATCATTGATCCTTTGTTTATAACCTCTTGATCTCATAAGTAACCAGTAATTGTATGTAAATTGAGAGGTTGTTTTTTTTTTTTTTAAGGAAAGAATGGTATTCCTCCTCTACTAGTTCTGTCCAAGTAAACATCAAATACATAACTTTAGTAGGTAAAGTCACAAAATAACTTCTTTCTCCTACAGTGGATCTGTTTCCCTGCAGCCTGAAGAAACTGTGTGATAGAATTACTGAACATTTTGGGTATAGTTTCGAAAATGATGATGTCATACAAATGACAAAAAAAGCCCAAGCTTTGACTGTACAAAGATTAGCTTTTTTGTTTGTTTATGCTTTGTTTCTTAGTATTCCATAAAATTCTTGAGGACAGACGGATTATTTCTGGTTTTGAATTCCTAGCACTTAGCACAGTATATAGGAATCTATTGAATAAATAAGTATACATGTGTAGTATGATCCACCCAGATATAACTAAGATTAACCCCTTAATATGTATCCTTCATATCCTTTTCAAAGTATTTATATTTTTGAATAGCATCCTACTATACATACCATTTAACAATCTACTTTTTCCCCCCACATAATAGTATACTGTGAACATCTTTGTGCAATAAGTAGATTTCTGCAGTATCATCTTAAATGACTACACAGGATTCTGTTATGTGTATGCTGTAGTTATTTAATGAACATTCTTATTGGTTCTTATTGGTTCTTTCCAATAATATACCGTTATAGGCGGTGCAGAGCAGGTAGAATTGGCTGAAATTAATTAGGAATTTTAAAAATTAGAAGACTTTTTATAAAACCTGGAGAAACAGACAAATTGTTGAAGATACATTAACTATTTACAAAAAGCTTATGATGTTTTAAGTTATTCATTACAGCCAATTTGATTTGGAGGGTTTTTTTTTCTTCCTCGCGTTGTTATTTTTAACCAGGTAATTTTGTAGTAGCTTCTCTAAACTAATTAAAAGAAATAAGACAAGTGGCATTATTCTCTTACAGGTGAAGAAATTAAGATTCAAAATGGTAAATAACCTCATTTTAATAATTGTTAAGCATATGATAAAGACTATACAATAAAATGTCAAGTAGAGGGCAAGTCAATGTGTGCTAATAGTCTGGGAACCTTTTCGTGAGGAAGACAGGCTTTGAAAATAATGCGTATTGGATAGATGAAAAATGGTTAATGTGAGCAAAAGCATGGCGATATAATTAAGTCAGTTGTCACTGAAAATATTAACACAGAGAAACACTTAGGGAAAAGTTGAGGTTTTAGAAGTTGTTTGAATGATGAAAGTATGCCGTTTTGGGTGATACCTTTCTAGGCAGGTGGTATTAGTTCAAATAATTAAATCATGAGCCCAGTACAAGCAAATGAACATGAAATATCTATAAAGTGTGTAAAAAGCAATGAACTGGTTCATAGGGAATGAGAAAATAAATCTGCAAGATTTGGTTACATTTTGGCCCATATTTGTAAAAAAGATTGTACAGTTCCGTGTTGATAGCACTATAGAATTTAGTGCTATCAACACATTTAGTGCTGGGACGGGAGTAAACGATAGAAAACTGTACTTGAATAACAATTAAAAAAATAAAAATAAAAATAAATGATGGTAAATTAAATAAGGTAGGTGGTGAAAGACAAATATCATATGATCTCACCTATAAGTGGAACCTGATCAACAAAACAAACAAGCAAGCAAAATATAATCAGAGACATTGAAATAAAGAATAAACTGACAGTAACCAGGGGGGAGGGGGTAGGAGGGTAACAAGGGAAAGAAGGAGAAGGGTCATCAAGGAACATGTATAAAAGACATACGGACAAAGCCAAAAAGGGGTATGGTTGAGAGTGGGAGGGGGTGTCAGTAAGGAGGGAGATAACTGTTGGGGAAAAATGAAGACAACTGCACTTGAACAACAATAATTTTTTTATTTAAATATAAAAAACTGTACCCATTGCAGAGATAATGCTATAGGGGTCTCTTAAATTTCTTCACTTGTGAGCATAGATGCTTTTCAAGAATGTTTGTATAGGAAACAACTTGGAAGAGAGGGTGCCTCTTCCAACAAGAGAAGGTGAGGGTTTTTTATCATCAAATATAATAAAGATAATGACTTTCTTCAGGGAAAATGTTGTGGGATTCTGCTTGCATTGCATTAAGAAAGATTCAAGTGTCCTAAGCTTGAAGTTCCCACAAGTGAGACAGATTCATGGCAGGTGCAGCCTTTATCTGGCCCACTTCAATCCCTTTGTGACTTTAGGGACAAGGGCAGTAGACATGAACATGAAGACTCTGTTGCTTTTTGTGCTGTAAGTAATGAAATTGTTTGTCTCTGATCCAGGACTGTCATGTCTTCTGCCATGTATTCTTGAAACTGGCAGGCTAACTTGTCATCAGGCAAGTAGGGTAAAAATCTCAGACCCTTCACAGTTCCTGACACCCATAAAGTTTTATTCTTTCTTTAATGGAACACTTACTATAATGTTGTTCTATCTGAGCCCATTAATACCTACCACAGGTTGTAAATTACTTGCAAATAGTATATCACACAGCTTAGGCTAAGTTATCTTATGTCAAAGCCAAATATTGGTGACTTTAAACATTGGAGTATTGATACATTTTTAACAAAAAGCTCTCCAGGAATAAAAGCCCTGATTTGTAGAATTTAGCAATTTCTATAGTAAACACTCCCACCTTGGCCAGTTTAAAGTCACCAAGGTGGCACCATTTCATGCAGAATTGGGAGATGAGTACAATCATTTCCATAAGCCACCGCTGGCTTTACAACAACAAAGGCTTATTTCTTGCTCATGGTACATGCTCTTTTCAGTTCAGCTTTGACTCTGTACCAGGTCATCTTCATTCCAGGTTATAGGCTCAAAAGCTGCCCTTATCTGGGACAGGTCAATTAGTGGTAGAGGGAAAACAGTAAGAGTGGAGTCATAGGATGCATCTCAATGGTTCTATTCAGAACTTGATGGGGGACTCAAATGTTGGAAAAATGTTAGTTTCAAGTAATAGCTAATAAGCTTAGTAATCTATGTATGTAAAAAGCTATTGTTTCAGGAACTGAAAGTATGACCCACCTTGACTCCAGGACATCATAAGCCATTCTACCTTCGTGCCTCAGGAGGACTTAAGCAATCAAGATGGTGTCTGAGACACATTGTACTCTAGGGTGAGATGCTTAACACCCAGGACACAGATAAAGACCACCACCCAGACACAGATGAAAGAATGCTGCAGCTTTTGTCTGATTAATTTTTTACCTGAATTCCAAACCCCCCCTTACCTACACTTTTCTTCTCCTTATAAAAAGTATCAGTTTAAAATGGAATTTAAGACTGTCAGGGTACAAACCTGCTGACTTCTTAGATCACCGGCCATGAGAATAAAGCACCCATAAAGATTGAAAAAAAAAAAAGATTGTACAGTTCTGTGTTGATAGCACTATAGAATTTAACTATGCGTGTCTTTATGGAGAAAACTTTTAGAGGACCAACTCAAGATGCCAAGGTATAAGAAAGTAAAAGGATAAACTGTACTCTGAGTCCTTTAATTTTATTACCCCCTATTCTCCCACCATATCCTACCCCACAAAAACAAATACTCACCTGATGTTCACTCTGTGTCAGGCACTAATTAAGCCTTCATTCAGGTTGTCTCATTTAACCTTCATAAACACTCCATAAAGTAGATGCTATTATTTTTTCCCATTAAATAGATTTTATAGATTTAAAAAGAAAAGTTTATTCATGTGTCCAAGGTCACCCAGCTAATAAGTGGCAGGATTAGGAGAAAGGATCTTGTAAGATAATTAGGACATCATTTAATAGCTATAAAAAGAATTAGGTAAAGGAGTAGAAGGTATCTTTAGAAAGGGGAAATTATAAATCCAGATAAATAATTATGTCACTTTTTTTATCACAGTGGCCGACAAAAATAACACTTTAAGAGAGATATTGCAATAAGTAGCAGAATTTGACAACTGATTCAAAATTCTAAATTAAAGGAGAAAAAAAGAAATAGGTATTGAGCAGTTACTGAATTACGAGATAGGGTTAAAAAATTGCCAGTATGATGAGAAATCTCAAGAGAATAGGAGGAAATCAGCTGTTTTATTAAAAACCAAATTGCTTACTTAGAGCTATAACATTACAGAAATTTCTATAGAATATAGAAATATTAGTTCAAGATTTATATAGAATAGTTAAGTATATAGAATATAAATATTAGTTCAAGATATGCACATATAGTAAATAAAAGTCAAGTTTTCACTCTAGTTGTGGCTTAACATTCTAAGCACTTCCCAGATTTATTATTTAATAATACAATGGTGTTGAGTTTTTACTTTTAACAGTAATTAATTTCTTATTACTCATTCATTATGATTCCTAAAATGAAAGCACTGAAAGAGTAGTAAATGTTTTGGGATCATTCTTAAACATGGGAAGGCCAAATCTAGGAGGGCATTTGAAGTGAAAGTCCCTGAATAGTCCAAGGAGCCAAGGAGTGTTGAAAGACAGGCAGGGCAGCCAGTTGAAGGAGAAAGGGTAAAGATGATTAGTAACAGACTGTAGAAAGAGTTGGGTTGGGGGTTATAATCACCTTCATTTTTCTAGTAAGAAGTATGTCTCCACATTATAGAAGACTAGAGTTTTGTGCCTAAATTATAGTGTAGTATAAAATATATTTCTAGTTATACTTTCCCTCTCAAGTTGGGCTTTTTTTCCCCTTGAGCTAAGTATAGTTTTAAAAAGCTTCATTAGGCTGCACTTGTAACAAAAATTACCAGGCCATGTTAAGGTTTTCTTATCCATTTTCCTGGTACAAGCCGAGACTCAACTTTTTGCCCATGTCTGTGTTTTAAGTTCAAGGATTAAGTTGAAGTTCTGTGTTTGTTTTAAACTGTTCCTGACTTAGGCACAATCCTAGATATGAGAATTACATTCTGTTTTATGGGACCAGGTGATTTGGGGCAGTGGAAGCCCACTGGGAGGCAGTATGTAACTTCCTGAAACAAAAATAGATTACCAGGTAAAGGTTGTATGGTTTTGTAGTATACTATGCTCCATTTTAAAAGCAAGTATTTAATAAAGAAGAAGAGCCAGTTTTTATTGAAGAGTACAGGAAATTTTGTATTCAGATTGTTTTTAGGAGGGTATAGACTGAAGGTATTAAGTAATAGTGAATGTGTGAATCTTCTAACCCTAATAAAAAGGAAAGCTCTAAAGTCAGTCAGGAGCATTTCATTTCACTGCAGAAAGTTTGAAAGAATGCAGTATTTTACCACTAAAAAGCACAGCTTTAAAGTGAGACAAATCTAGTGCAAATACATACTCCAGTGCATGTTAGCTACAAGGCCTCCATTGATTTATTTACCTGTGTAAAGCCATTTTCTTTGTCTGTTTTTTTTTGAAAGGTAATAGCTACCTTGCTGTGTCATTACAAAGATTAATTTGAATAGCAAAGCATACTATCTAACATGGTGCTTGGCAGGTTGTAGGAATCAATAAATGGTAACTATGGTTTTTGAGAGGTTAGAATTGCATAATGGAACTTGGACTTTGGTGTTAGGATCCCTGCTTGTGGTGCTTACTTACAGCATAACACTTGAGTAAGTAATCTTTTTGATCTTCAATTATCCCATATTAAAATGGAGAATTGCCTACCTGGGAGGGTTATTTTGAGATTTAATGAGGTAATTTATATAAATCACTTTACATAGTAAGCTTTCAATAAATGTTAGTTTTCTTAGTACCACTCCTAAGTCATGTTGTGAAAGTCTAGGGAATTGTGCAAATTATTTAAAGTTATTGTCAGTGTTTTCCCTGTTATAAAATGGTCTCCAGTGGATCTTAAGCATAGTAAACCTGCTCCTTTTTCCTATCCCCAAACTGGTGAAATTTCTGATGAAAGGTAAGATTCTTGTATTTAAGGATCATTTTTCATATATGCTAAATGCTGTAAATACAAAATGAATAATGTGATTTCTGTTATCAATAATTCACAATCTAGTTCTGTCTGGTGTGGCTCAGTGGATTGAGCGCTGGCCTGTGAAACAAAGACTCACTGGTTTGATTCCTAGTCAGGGCACATGCCTGGGTTACCAGCCAGGTCCCTGGTTGGGGGCGCTTGAGAGGCAACCGCACATTGAAGTTTCTCTCCCTCTTTCTCCCTCCCTTCCCCCTCTCTAAAAATAAATTTAAAAAATAATATTCACAATCTTATAAGGAAGACAAACGTAAGTGGATTACTATAATACTGTTTGATAAGTGTTACAATAATTGATATATGTACAAAGTAGTATTAGAAAGAGGGCATGAGCAAGAACTAAAATAAATGCATATGTTAATAAAAGAATTTTAAAAAGGTTATTATAAATATTTTGTTTAGACTCTTAACATCATAGCTAGCTATGGTAGATAATAACTAACATTTATCAGTTATCTACTGTGCCTACCAGTAGTCTAAACTCTTTACATGTTTTAACTCATGTAATTCTCACAAAGTAGATAATATCATTATCCCTGTATCACAGATAAAGAAACTGCATAAGAAAATACAGCAGTTGTTCAAGGTCTTCCAGCTAGTAGGTTATTATAGCTGATACTCAAACTCAGGTAGTTTAGTTCCAAAACTCAAGCTTAAAAGCACTATGCAGCACTATTTCCAGTTACTTAATAACATTTAAGTATCCAATGATAGGGTAAAAGAAAATGCCCAGTAACCATCTCAGCTTCTTTTTTTTCCCAATTACACTTTACATTTAATATTATTCTATATCAGTTTTAGAGGTACAGATAGTGGTTAGACCATCATGCACTTTACAGAGTGGTCCCCCCAATATTTCTGGTAGCCACGTGGCCCCATTTATAGTTACTGTGCTGTTATTGACTATATTCCCTATCGTAAT
Source organism: Carollia perspicillata (assembly GCA_004027735.1). Taxonomy (NCBI): domain Eukaryota; kingdom Metazoa; phylum Chordata; class Mammalia; order Chiroptera; family Phyllostomidae; genus Carollia; species Carollia perspicillata. The sequence goes on along the minus strand of PVKM010002414.1, from coordinate 48,614 downwards.
TTACATTTCTGTGACTATTCTGTAACTAGCAATTTGTGCTTCTTATTTCCTTCACCTTTTTCACCCAGTCCCCTAATCTCCCTTCCTTCACTCAACCATCACTCTGTTCTCTGTATTTATGAGTCTATTTCTATTTTCTTTAGATTCCACATATAAGTTAAATCAAATGGTATTGGTGTTTCTCTTGACTTAATTTACTTACCACCTCAGCTTCCTAATTCATTCAAATAGTGTGGCTGCTAGAATTAGCTGAGAATTCAGTACCTCAGTTTAGTGCTTGTATGGCAACAGTATGGAATTCATTGAGAGTTCAAGGGTGACCTCTGTTGTGCTGATAAATAAACAAAAAATAACGTTTTTTTAAAAAACTAGTTATAGTAGTGCTAGAGTCGGGGGTGGGGAAAGGAGGCGCTGAAGGATTTCACTTCCTTCAAATTGGTGTTTTATAACCTTCCCAGCTTTAGATCAGTAAGGTTATTAAGTCTTTTCTCATGAATTTTAAATAATAGTAAAGGTGGCATATGGAGGAAAGGCATCCTGGCTTTGAGATGTATGAGTCCCCTTGAGAGGTGCCTATTGCACTGTTTAGAAAAAAGTTAGTAATTACTAGCTACGTTTTAGAGATACCAAGAATTTAATCACTTTTCCCTGAATGTTGCTTGTTAAACACCCCATCCACTTAGCTATTTTTATAGGAGTTAGTTCTGATGTATAGCTACTGTGTAAGCACAGAAGCAAATAAAAAATTATGTTAGCTTATTTTAATTTAATGAAAAGCAAATACAAGTGAAAGCAGGTTGATAGTTATTAGAACCAGACAATAAAACCCATGTGAACCTCAATGACTCAAAATTTGCAGTTCAAGCATAGTATATGCATTTTTTTGAGTTAGAAGTTACTTATATCACCATTCTGTGATATGATTAAAGAGGAATACAAAAGAAAATACAAGTATTTTGTAAACTGGAATTGTGCCTTGTGCCTTGTGAATAAAATGTTGCAATCAAATTGACTGTTTTCAGTGAGGAAATTGAAACAACCATCACAGACCTCCCCAAAAGCAAAAGTTTGGGACTAGATGGCTTTACTAGTATATTTTACCAAACATTCAAAGATGTGATACCTATCCTCAAACTCTTCCAAAAAATTGAAGAAGTGGCAATACTTCTAACACATGTTACAAGGCCAACGTAATATTGATACTAAAATCTGTCAAGGGTAACACAAAAAAGAGAAATGCAGATCAATATCTGATTAATACAGATGCAAAAATCTTAAAATACTGGTAAATTGAATACAACAATACATTAAAAAAATACATCATGATCAAGTAGGATTCATTCCAGGGGCACAAGAATGGTTCAGCATACACAAATCGATCAATGCATAATACCACATTAACAAAACAAAGGATAAAAATCCCATGATTTTTTCAATAGATGCAGAAAAAACATTTGATAAGGTACAACATCCATTTATGATTAAAACACTCAATAAAATGGATATAAAAGGAAAGTACCTCAACATAATAAAGATAATATATGATACACACTCAGCCAACATCATACTCAATGATGAAAAACTGAAATCCTTTCCTCTAAAATCAGGAACAAGACATGGAGGCCACTCTCATCACTCTTATTCAGCATGTTTATGGAAGTCCTAGCCAGAATAACCAGGCAAGAGAAAGAAATAAAAAGCATCCAAATTGGGAAGAAAGAAGTAAAAGCATCACTCTGCAGATGACATGATTCTATATATAGAAAATCCTAAAGACTCCACCAAAAATACTAGTAGAAACAAATAAATATGGCAAAGTAGCAGGGTACAAAATCAATAAAAAAATCCACTGTTTTCCTATATACTAAATGAAACTTCAGAGAAAGAAATGAAAATAATTCCATTTGCAATTGGAACCCAAAAGGGTAAAATACCTAGGAATAAACAGTGTGTAAAGGACCTACATACTGAAAGCTACAAAGTATTATTAGAAGAGATTGAAAAAGGCATAGTGAAATGGAAAGATATTCCATGTTCATGGATTAGAAGAATCAACATAGTTAAAGTGGCCATATTACCCAAAGCCATATACAGATATAATGCAATCCCCATCAAAATCCCAATGTTACTTTTTAAAGAAATAGAACCAAAAAAAATCATAAGATTTGTATGGAACCAAAAAGGCCACAAATAGCAAAAGTAATCCTGAGAAAAAAGAATAAAGCTGGAGATACCACACTACCTGACTTCAAATTACACTACATAGCTATAATAATCAAAACAGCATGGTATTGGCAGAAAAACAGACACATAGACCAATGGAAGAGAATTGAGAGCCCAGAAGTAAAACCACATGTGTATGGGCAAATAATCTGTGACGAAGGTACCAAAAACACTATGGAAAAGAGGAATCCTCTTTAATAAATGGTGCTGGGAAAATTGGAAAGCCACATACAAAAAAATAAAACTAGACTACAGCTTGTCTCCATGTACAAAAATTAATTCAAAGTGGATCAAAGACCTCAGTGTAAGATCTGAGAGAATAAATTACATAAAAGAAAACATAGGTAATAAATTCATGGACCTTGATCTTACAGAAAATTTTATGAATTTGACCCCAAAGGCAAAGAAGTACAGGGAAAAATAAAGTAATGGGACTATATGTAATTAAAAGGATTTGCACAGCAGAAGGAACTGACAACCAAACAAAAAGGCAGCCAAGCAAATGGGAGATGATATTTGCAAACAACACTTCTGACAAGGGGGTAATATTCAAAATATGTAAAGGATTCATATAGTTAACACCAAACAATCCAATTAAATGGGCAGAGGACCTGAATAGACATCTCTCCCAAAAGGACATACAAACAGCCAACATACAATGTCTGTCCAGAAGGTATCCAGCCATGTAATATGAAAAATAGACATTTGTTGACGACACAAGGAACATTGCACATAGAGCAACGATGACTCAGTCTCCTTCAAAGTAGGCACCCTGGGACTTCACTCAGTTCTCCCAGTCACATCAGTTGCCCTGTCGTATTTTCCAGTATCTTATCAATGGTCTGAAATCTCTTCCCTTTCAAAGGATTTTAGTTTTGGCCAAAAAACTGCATGAGATGTGATGCATGAGCGGACGTGTCACTGTGATGAAGCTGCCCTTTTCCAGTTACCCATAGCTGCAGCCCTCTGAATCATCTGAATAGTTTCCACAGAGGAATGTTCAAGCTTAATGGAAAATTTAATGCAGATTTGTGGATCTACTCAGTCATTTTGAATGCCATGGCTGCACAGTACACATGCTCTCTCAATGGGGTCTACTGCCGCCACTGACTTAGTACAGTGAAGTCGCCATTGTTTACGCATACACATTCCAGTCCACTCTCCTTGGCTACCAGTTTACAAAGATGTTATACAAACTGTCTCGCATTATATTAACAGTGGCTTGACTTTTTCTGGACAGACTTCACATGTGAAAAGATGTTAAACTTCACTAGCTATTAGGGAAATGCAGGGTAAAACTACAATGAGATACTGCCTCACACCTGTTAGAATGGCTATTATCAACAAGACAAGTAATAACAAGTGTTGAAAAGGTTATGGAGAAAAGGGACCCTCCTTCACTGCGGATGTGAATGTAAACTGGTACAGCCACTATGGAAAACAGTAGGGTGGTTCCTCAAAAAATTAAGAATAGAGTTACCATATGAACTCGCAGTCCCTCTTCTGGGTATCTACCCTGAAAAATCTGACACATTTATTCACAAAGATATATGCATCCCTATGTTCATTGCAGCATTATTCACATTGGCCAAGACAGGGAAACAACCAAAGTGTTCTTTGATAGAAGATTGGATAAAGATGATCTGGTACATATATAGTATGGAATTCTACTCAGCCATAAGAAAAAATCATATATACTATGGAATACTACTCAGCCATAAGAAAAAATGTAATAGTGCCATTTGCAACAACATTGTGGACCTTGAGAATATTATGCTAAGTGAAATAATTCAGAAAAGGCTAAGAATCATATGATTTCACTCGTGTGGGATATAAAACTGAAACTCATAGACACAGACAACAGTATGGCAGTTACCAGAGGGAAGGGGTGGGGAGGCAGTAAAGGGGGCCAGTTATATGGTGACAGAAGATGATGTGACTGGTGGTGGGCACATAATGTAGTATAGAGGTTATGTATCATAGAAGTGTATGCTTGAAACTTGTGTGATCCTATTAACAAGTATCATCCCCATAAATTTTAATTCTTAAAAAAGAAATAGACTTTTTATGTAAAAAGATCTTGTCTGTATAGGAAAATATTTTAAAAGGAGCAATATATGTGTATGTAGAGCAAAGTTAACTTTATGTACTTACTCATTTTCCTTTTTGAAAAAAATAATAACCTTTAAGTTGATTTTAGCTTAAACATGATTATAAACTGAAATTAACTTTTAGATATTTCCAGTTAATTCCTTATCCACTTACAGAGATTGTAAGCTCCTTGAGGAAACAGTTTCCATTTTATAATTCTTTGTTATTGTCATGAATTGTATTTGCTGTATATCTCATGTTTGTCGAATAATTAACAACCAGCTTATTAGTTGATTTTGCTAATTGCAGATGGGGAAGAAAACATTTACTTCAATGTGATCCTTACTAAAGATAGAGGTTATATGCATGTATATTTCTCTTTTGTCAGGTAAAATACAGAGTAGATATATTTCAGTATATGCTATGAATTTTTTTTTAAGAATATAGATTTATTTTTCCCAGTACTTTTTGATTGCACAAATGATTAGGTGCACTTTAAAGGGAGATGTTTACTTTGTTTTAAAACTGGTTACTGAATACTGCCACAGGCAGCCCTCGAGGAAAGATTAGGTGAATGCAGAACTAAAGGGATAGAAAGACATTGTTTCCTGAGCTATGGAGAGTATTTTTACATTGGATTGGCTAGACCATAGTCAGAGTATAATTCTATGGAGGCTCCTGAGTACGAAAGTTATTGTTAAACGTAGTTTTTTTTCCCTTACATAACCTCATTTTAAGTTGTGATTTAGATTTTAACTGAGTTATAGTAATGTGACTTTTTTTTTTCCAAACCTTATGGCAATAGACTCTGATACTGTGCAACACATTGGAGATTGTAATAGTTTTTCTTATATAAGGAAAACAGCACTTGTTAATATGTCTGTTACAGGTAGTTACAGTTTAATGTTTGCTTTTACTAGGGCTTGTTTTGATTCATCATTTTTATTTGACTCACTAGAATCCTTCTGTTATAATTTAACTTTCAAGGTTCTGTGTAATTTTTTTGTTGTTAATGAAGGCCTATTAACAGCATTATGAAGCTTTTCTCTTTTAATCTTGAAAGGAAAAAAATCCATATCTAAAAAAGCAATCACAAAGAAGAGGAAAACTGTCACGAAGTCATCTACTGTACCAGAATTTCAGGTAAGAGTTTCAAATTTTCTCTCAACATTTTTTAGTTTAATTTTTGTGTTGGTATTTGTATTGTCCATCAAGAAATGGGCTAAATTTCTCTGTAGCACACACGTACTTTCAATGAAATGTTTCCACCTGTGACTTTTCCCTGCAGTGCAGACATAGCTAGTACTTATGAGGTAATCTGCTTGTATTTCAAATTTGTTTTACCTCCCTCTATTTTTGTCTCTGAAGGTAAAAAACCTGTTTTTATGTACTATACTGTTTTGTAGAAGTAGTTTTAATAGAAATATATGTAAAAGTAAATGTGTAAATAAAAGTCTCCCAAGAGCAAATTATATATGTACATGGAAATACTGCCTTGGTGATCCATTTTTATTTATTTTGGTACTGTAGAAATGGTAAAGTTGTTCATTTGAAAAATATTTCTTTTAACTCTTTACTAAATATAAACTTTAGAGAGAATATTAACTAAAGGTTAATTCAATTTTCTTTAAACATTTCTGCAAAAAGAAAAAATTATGTAACTTCCATATGGTTATGTGAAGAGTTTTTGTTTGAAGCTGATACTAGAATAAGCAGAATCTCACCCTAATTAAGTATTTTATCTTCTATTTTATAAGAGATGTGTTTTCTTCAACAAATAATTGTTTTTTTAAAAAGTCTTTGTATTAGTGTATCCAGTCCATTTCCAAAAGTTTTATAACCTAATACTTCATTGCAAAAAATAAAAATGATGTTAAAATAAGTTTCTGTGAGTCAGTTCAAATTAAAGAAGAAAATGAAGGAGTAATAACTATGAAAATGTTGATAGTATGTAATGTGAGTTTAACAGTTACGTATATCCAAAAATGTAAACGTATCTATTTTTCAGTAAAAATCCTACTTTTGGAAATGTTTCTTTGAAAGTTACTAATTCATAAAAGTTTAATATTTTTAAATGAATGGTGAAAGAAAAACATGCTTTTCTTTTAGTATTTTAAAATAGAGTATTTTAATGATATTCTTAGGATTTTTTTTAATATAAAGTAAATTCAGCTCCAGCATATTCAGTAAAAAAATGTGTATTTACTATTTACTTAGAGGCCTTTCTACCATTGCCTGTACATATTATTTAATGCTATTGTATAATAGTATATCATCCTTCTTCCACTGATGTCATGCTAGTCTGCTATTTATCCTGCTCATTTTTTTCCCCTCAGTCCTTCAAAGTATTTGCCCTGGGACTATATATCTAAGAACAGTATGGCCAGATGCTGATATTTGTCTCCATTCGTATCGTAGTGGGTGGACTTTTGTATGTAATAACTGTCATATAGTGTTTTAAAATAAGCAGGCGGTATTCATTAATGAATCATGAAATCAGTTTAGTGGATTGCATGACTAGCATTTCTTTTATAAGCTAACAAAGCTAAAGTAGAAAAAAATTCTAAGAGTCTGTCCAAAATAGTAATAATATTGTTTCATGAAACTTTTCAGTCATGTGTGTGTGTCTCACTGGAATGCAATGTAAAATTTATTTCTGACCGTGGGTTGTGAGTAAAAAAGTTTGAAAAAAGCAGTCCTAAGTGATGCTTTAGTCTGTTACTGACCATTTGCTTACTGCCCTCAGAAACTTAAGGTCAAAAGGACATGTTTTGTTAGATTATCCTGTTGTAAGTAAATCAGTAAAGGAAGGAGGGAGGGAGGAAGGTGGGGAGACAGCAAAGAAAGACTTTTTCCTGGTTCTCAGGTGTGTGGGGGGCGGTGTATGGGTGGGTGGGGCTAAAGATGGGAAATAGACTATGACAACAATGGTTCTTATGCCTAGTTTACAATTTGAATACCATGGTATTAGTCATAAAGAAAATTGTCACCTGTTTCCCAGAAAATAGGTCATTTGCTTCAAATAAGCAAAGAATAGTAGATAGTATTAGTCACCTGTAACCTTTGTTGTTACATGCAAAGTTTTGCTTCTCAACATAATTTTATGTAAAGTTTGTGTCTTTAATTATTCAGAATTCCCCCACATGTAAGAAAACTGATTATTATACAGGGTCCGGCACAAATAGTGCCCCATTTTTATTACAAAATGTCTTGTTACAAAAGTCATAAGCATGTCATTGTGTAACATAACAATAACACACTCAAGCACACCATATGACATTTTAGGTAAAATGTTCGAGTTGCTTTCCATCTCATGTGAGACATTCACATACCTTACCAAGCACACTCAAGCAGTCATTATTGCTGCAGAACCCTGTATACTAAAGAAATGAGTTTATTTCCTTTGCAAAAACTCTTAATATTACAACATTTAGCACCTCAGATTCTGCAAATTATTTATTTTATACATGTTTTAAGTATCACACCTCTAGTATCAAAACACTTTATAGAAATGTTTAGCTGGAAGATTTACTTCATCATATTCATTCTAAAAATACTTTATTGCTTAAAATAGTGAAACTGTTGGTGGATGGATAGTAGAGCAGTCTTACAAAACCTGACCTATTTGCCAAAGGACTGGTCGTCTTCAAAATGTCAGTAAACATGCTTAGAGAGAAACATCCAGGGATTAAATTATGAAGTTTTTTTTTAAATCCTAATAAATAAAGAGAATCCTACTTTTTACTTCAACTAAGCTAGAAATTAAACTTGTTGTCTGCCTCTTTGCTTCCAGAAGAGTCCAGGTTTTATATACTACACACCTAATATATATACCTTAGTTGAAGAAAATAATCATCCCATCCCTACTTAAAGTATATACTTCTAGGTTATTCAAATGGTAAATTGGATTTATTTTTTTCTACATATTGTAAAGGAACTAACCATATCTGTGCCACTTTTTCCTAAGTAATGTCAGTGGTTCTCAAACTTTAGATAGTATAAAAATAGTTTGATACCTTTATTAAAAATGAAAATACCTGGTTCTATCCTTGATTCAGTGGGTGTAGGTGAGTACCACTAATCTCCATAGTGGTTAAGTATATGGATTCTGAAACCAGGCTCTTTGGTTTGAGTGCCAGCTTTACCACTAACTCTGTAAACTTAGGTAAGTTACTCAACATCTTTATGATTTCAATTCCTCATCTGCACAGTGGGTAATAATAGTACCTATGTCAAAGGGTTGTTGTGAGGATTAAATGATAGAGCTTACTATTTTATCTATCTGTATTATTTATTTTTCAAATGAGCATGCTGGATGCTTCAAACAAAAAATACCATTATAGGAAAATCAGTTAAGAATCGAGTAAGAGTTTGTATTATTAGAACTTTACCACTTTTTTCAGCTACTTAAGGCCTTGAAATAAATCTTATATTTGGCCATGTTTCATAAATCATGAAATCTCATGATTAAGCCTATAAGAATTTGAAAAGTGAAAAAAAAACAATATTGTTTGCATCATTATATTTAACCAGAGGAAAAAACTTACAGTTAGTGATACACTGAGTTACACAGTTGGTCTATAGGGGCACTTGTCAAATATTTCTAATCAACAATAGTTGCAAAAAATTGGGAAATATTTATTTTTAGTACTTAGCATATTGATTTAAGCTTTTATGTCACATTTAACAGTTACTTATGACTTTGTCAAATTGACTAATTTAGTTTTGTTTTTATCAGTTTTATAATATAAGAAAGGATAATTTGATTGAGATGTGACATCAATTTTGTTAATAAAATTAATTTTTACCAAGCCTTTTATTTTAATTTCTTTAATATTTGAGAGAGAAATCTAATATATGAATTCTCTTTTTGTACATAATCATAACAAAGTCATAGAAAGTATTTTTAAAACTTAGTGTGACAAATCTCAGTAAGATGAGTTTTTAAAATAATTTAAAAGCCCTGGCTGGTGTGGCTCAGTGGATTGGGCACAGGCTTTGAACTGAAAGGTTGCCCCTTCGATTCCCTGTCAGGACACATGCCTGGTTGCAGGGCCAGGCCCCCAGTTGTGGGCATGTAAGAGGCAACAGACTGATGTTTCTTTCACACATCAATGTCTCTCCCACCATTTCTCCCTTCCTCCCCCCTCTCTGAAAATAAATAAATAAAATCTTTAAAAATAAATAAAATAAAATAATTTAAGAGCCTTAGTTACCATGACTCTGCTTTTCATTGGTAATAAATATTTTTCATGTAACGCATACTTGCTCTCCTGTTCTTTATGTGTCATTGATCATAAAGGCTGCTTTGCAGAGAGAATCCAGAATTCACCTGCTAGGACTTAGAGTATTGCTTTCAAATGTAAGCATAAATTTACTGATCCTTTAATATACCTCTAAAAAAAACACTAACTATGTTTCTCCATTTAACCAATGAAGAAACTTAGCAATATGAAGTAAGTACTACCCTCAATGTAACAAATTTGGACCAAAATTAAAACTAAAGTAACTACACTACGTTAAGGACCTTTTGATTACATTATTATTTTGAATTGCTACCCCTTAAGTATTTCCAAAATTAAAAAATCTTTTAATTTTTAAATATATAGTACATTGAGAGAAACGCGTTTTGAATCATATAACAGTAAAAAATATTTTAACTTTGTTAACCAGACTTATTTTCATGTCACACATATCCTTATTTGCAAGTTTTGGAGTACTCATTGCTGGTATGGTGATCATAAGAAGTGAGAAGGAATTTTCTTGTCCTCATAGTTTTAACAGATGTTAATATAATTTTAGTTTAAATACGATATAAATTTTGAATTTGCACCCTGCATTTAGTGATCTGCTTACAGTTTTCATAATAAATTATAGAATCGTTTTTTTAGAATGAGAGTGAACATGATTCATTTCATCTGGATCTATTAATTTTAACTTTCTACATTGTATCCCTTTGCTTTGTAATTTACTATATTGTTTTATTTTATGCTACCTTATGTCCTTTTTGGAACAAATAAAGCACATATCTCTCAAAACTATTGAGTTTATCCCCAAAGGGCATAATTTCTAGCTTTAAGTAGTAATAAAGTAAGAAATGAATTATTTTATAATTTTTGAGATATGCTTACGGAGTTCTTTTAATTTCTACAGGACTTCTCCTCCACTAGATACAAGCATTTCTGCTCTCAGTTGAAGAGAGGACCTTTTAATATTTATAATTTAGTAGAAATGAGAGGTTAGGTGTAAACTAAATCCCAAAACTATAATATATTTTCAGTTAGTTTTGTTTTGTTTAGAAAGACCCCTTGAAGAACATGATATAGGGGGAGAAGGATGAATCCTAAATTCTGCAGTTTTCTCTACCAGTGTGTTTTCTTAGGTTAGTAACTCTGTTAGTTTTAATTAGCATGTATATGAATTGGAAATACACCTTTCTAGACTAGGCCAAGGTTTGGACCAAATTACGTATTTTTGGTTCCTTCTAGCTCATGGCTCCGTCATGGGTTGTATCAAGTGAAAGGTTAACTTGAGGGGAAATTGTGACTGTTTTAAAGAGGTTCTTGGGGGATAACACTCTTCTTATAGCCTCTACAGTGAGACTGAAAACCTCCCTCTCATGAGTGCTGGCAAAGTGATCCAGTTGTAATCTGAGCTGCCATGGAGCTTTCCTTTTCACCCCTGAGGCCCTGAGCCTCAGGTATGTTTTTCAAATCCAAGATAATGAGAATAAGTTTTTAATAAGGTGTTTTGCCTCATTCAAAAACTGCACCTGTTCTCCTTATTAAGGAGAACTTTACTTTTAGATTGATTCTATTTTTAAAAGCACCATTCAGAGTTGAATGGACTAAACAGAATTGAGTTCAGTTTAAATGTCACATGTGCCTTACTTTGTAAAAGAGGAAATAGAGGGTGTGTGTGACAGAGTTGGCATAAATAAAATTTTTTTTCCCAATATTAGTACCAAAAGTGAAATTATGTTCCTATAAAAGAATTTTCTAATTCTTTTATAGGAACATAGGAATAGAAAATAAAAGAATTTTCTAATTCTCTTTATAGGAACATAGGAATAGAAAATAAAAGAATTTTCTAATTCTTTTTAGGTATGTATTATAAATTTATGTAGAGAGATATATTAATATGTAAAGAGTATAAATTGTGCAGCTATTAAGTCATTTCAAGATAACATAAAAGTAAATATTGCTAAAATATTTTGACTCTCAGATTCAACAAAATTTATGTTTAAAAGTTATGTCATTTAATTTAAGAAACATTTGTCTTATTATTGTGCATTTAATTCAGTATTCTCTCCCGCTTGGCAATTTATCTTTCTGAATTTCCATACTCATTAGCTCCTTAGTACCTGAGGTTTCAGCAGCCGTGCATATTTGTAATTCATAGTCATTTAGTTCCTTACTGCTCAAAATATGATCTGCAGACCATACCTGGGAATTTGCTAGAAATGCAGAATCCTAGGTCCCACTTCAGATCTACCGAATCAAAAGCCGTAGTTTAACAAGATTCCCAGGTGATTCTTATGCACATTAAAGTTTGAGAAGGACTGATTTAGTACAACTAAATAACTGGTTAAGCACTCGAAAGCATTATTTTATATAGCTCTTTGGCTGTGGAAATCATTCATGGTTTGACGTCAAAACTGTTAATTATTCCTTTAAGTGGAATATAAATTTTAGTTGACCTTATGACTAATTGTTAATTAAAAGGTATTTACTTTTTTAAGGGTATGTTTACTTGTAGGGATATATGTTTTCATCATTATTGTAAGTTTCTAAAAACAACATGCAAAATATACCCTTATTCTTTGTATAATGAGACAGCTAAGATGCAAGTGAAAATTCTTCTGAGCTTTGCCATATGTGCAAATGAGAAATCTTTGCCATGATATTAACTAGTTCACCAATTCAATGAAAAGGGGTGTAACCATCTGCAAGCTGTGGGGCAAATTTGACATGGTAGTCATAGCTGCTTATACAGTGGGAAGTTTAGTTTCCACTGAATACTTAGTAAAAACCTGGTGTAGGGCCAACATTGTTTTGAGGCTTTATAGGTATAAGAAAAAGGAAGACATTATTCAATTCTCGAGGAACTTACATAGTTATCCACTCAACTGCTTGGCTGTCAGCTTTTCTGCTATAACTCTAGATTTGGCAAATGGGAATGTGTAGTTTATAATAAATATTAGTTGCACTGTCCTGTTAGTGTATTGTGTACTGTTTTCTTCTTTGTAATTGAGTTACTTAAATACATAATCTTACCTGCATTGTCAGTTCTGTGAGTTTGAACGTACGTACATATTTCTAGTATTTCTGATCATTGTTAATACTCATAGTTTATAATACCTGTGATGAATTTTCCTTAGTTTTACTAGGTTGAACTATATTGCCAATTTTGTAAATCAGAGTCATATAAGCAACTTCATATGGTCCAGCCTTATATTAAAGGAAGTTTAAGGGGCTCCTAGTCTCCCATTTTTGTCACTCAGTAGTCACTACTGGGATGATCTTGTTGCAACCTACTTTTCTTTTTGTCATTTTTGTTTGTCCGTTTTATTTTAAAATAAAGTATGCCTTTTAGAAAAACAATACCTTACATAGAAACTAACGTATGTAACAAACATGGGCTGATAAAAATTAATAGTGAATTCATAGATTCGTAAGTGCAGTATGTTTTTTTTTAATTTTTGTCTTTTTTTAAATATATTTTATTGATTATACTATTACAGTTGTCCCATCTCCCCCCCTTTATTCCCCTCCACCCTGCACACCCTCTTCTACCCACATCCACCCTCCTGTTTAGTTCATGTGCATGGGTCGTACATACAAGTTCTTTGGCTTCTACATTTCCTGTACTATTCTTAACCTCCCCGTGTCTATTTTCTACCTACCATTTATGCTACTTATTCTCTGTACCTTTTCCCCCTCTCTACCCCTCCCACTCCACCACTGATAACCCTCCATGTGATCTTCATTTCTGTGATTCTGTTCCTGGCAGTATGTTTTTAAAACCATCACACAGCATAAACATTACAGCCAGACTTTCATAGCTCTAAAACTTTTCCTCTGTGTGTGGTTTCAGTTTTGTTTTAAAACACGAGCTAAAATTATTTTAGGAAATAAGTTAAATATATTAAACTAATTGGAAAAACAGTATACTTTTATAAGAACTAAAATGTAGTTACTAATATTTTGTTCTTGTTATTGACACTTAGCGGTTTAAACCTTTAGAAATTAAGCCAAACTATTCTGATTATTAATAACTAAAAAACAGTTATTTTGGCCATTTTCCAACATTACCAAGGTGAAATAAAATAAGCCACACAATTATTGAAAGGAAATGTATGGAGATGCTCTTACTAAAGACTACCAAGATCATATTGAGAGTTTCATTTAGATCTTTGAATATTTCACATATAGTTGATGTCCTCCTTTATTAGCAATCCCAATAACAATAATAACAGCTTGTTTAATTGTATAGTTAACAAACCAGAGCAAAGGTATAATAACAGTTTTCCAGGGGTGCATTAGTTCACCTACTCTGAGACTGCCTGATGAAGTGTTTCTTAAAAGGTATTTCAGCAACCTGTGAGATCTAGGGTGAATTTCCAGATCTTTGTCATTCTGGGCTAAAAGTTAAGAATGTTAAGGAAGTACCTGTGTTATAAAGCAAGCTGAGAGGCAGGAATGTGGGATGAAACCACCAATGCTGAAATTTTAGCTATTTTTATACTAAGCCTGAAGTTCATACATCATAACAAATATCTTTTCCAGTATAAACTGCAGAACTTTCTTTGGTTTTAGCTATTACAAATAATTGTGAATTCAGTGTGTGTTAAAAACAACTTCTGTTACCACATTTTGGGTGTTTTATATTATGTGTTATCAAGCTGTGTTTTTGTGTTTTATTTTAGCTTATTTGCACTAATCTTGATGAACTCAGGGACTTAATCACAAAAATCGAGAATGAACTCAAAGATCTGGAAAACAGTAGAAAAAAATCGGTAGGTGTTGATCCAAAAGTTCTATCTATTATTGTCAGCATAAAAATTTATTCCTGCTTTTTTCTAAAGCCTTTTTTATCTTGTTCTCCTGAATGACATACAAATTTGCAATGAATAATAGAAACATTGTTTCTTCTATACTTCTGTGTGGTCTAGTTTTAATTTTTAATAGATAAAAATTATACCAGAGCAAAATTAATTTTGTTTGCCTGGTTTATGTCAGGTGTAATTTTATATATTTCCCAATGTACTAGTTGGTTGTTTTCTGACTGGTAGTTTTTTGGGTAATGCTTACCTTGCAGATATTCTTAATAATTATGTGCTTTCAACAGAAGTTTATTGCTTAGTAACATAAAGTTTCAACTAGCTGTGACATTAATAACATGTAAATTGTTTAATCTTGCCCCAGATGTTTTTGATACTTTCCTAAAAATAATGTCTTTTTTCACTTTTGTCAGCTAAAGATCTTTTTTTAACTTTCACTATATTTTCTAAATTCACAATTAATCTTTACCTTTATTTTTTATTGTTTTTGAGAGAATAGAGTACAGGGGCATGTGTTGTATTTATTCACTCAATACTTGGTAAAACACTCAATTACGTTATTTATTAAATCAGCAATATCCATTTAAGTGGCATTCATAGTTTGGTTTTATCACAGATTCGAAAAACAATTACATACCAATTAATAAATTGGGAAGGTTTTAAGCATTAATAAAAATCAGTCATCACTTTTTTTAAAAGTCCCTTTGTTTTATCCCTTAAGAATGTCATGAAACCATATTTTAGGTCTTTGTTCAGAACCTGTTAATCTAGAATTATGTATAAAGTAAGGTTAGTGACACAGCAAGCTTTATATTAGCAGGTTTGCAGTGGTCATTATATATGCTATTTAGAAAGACATTGCTAGCACTCTGAAGGCAAGAGACTGAAGTATCATAAAATTACAACCTTCCAAGGTTATTTTAATACAGGAGTAAAACAGCTGTAAGCATTTCAGAAGTCTCTCATGTGATACCCCTGAGAATATCACTATAATCTAATACATTGAGTAATGTTTGTAGTGATAATCATCAATTAACAAGAGAACATTATGTTTGACATATAACCTGAGAATGCAGAAAATGCTATAAAACTTTCATTAAAAATGATTTACATCTTTATTAGATTCTTATGTTTTCATATATATACACACGTATACTTTTGGTATAGGGCATTCTCTTAATGTGGAATATCAAGAGTTTTAAAATTTACCTCTGTGATATATTTCACAGAAAACATTTATATTAGACTATTTTCTCCTCAGCCAAAGTTTTAAAAAATATATTTGATGTTATATGCTCATAAAGGACTAATGTTCTGTAATAAGAAGGAACAGTTTTTTAACCAAGGTGTTACTTATAGTTGTTGTTTTGGAGGTTTTTTGCAGAAGCTGTTTATTTTTATTTCATTGTCCATGCTTCATGACTCTAAACAGAATTTTGTTAAGTTAATTGCTAATTGGTTTTTATGTTGCAGTTAAACAGAATGTATGCATCTTAATTTGTTCCCATGTTATAAGTTAGGGTTTTGTTTTTAGTGGATAGTTTTAAGCATAATTGATTTATGTACTTACTTATGGCATGTATTATAAGAGAAAAAGACTTCTGCACACACGCTGGAGTTTTGCTATTTTTTTTAATCCTCACCTGATGATATTTTTTATTGATTTGAGAGAGAGAGAAAATCATCGATGTGAGAGGGAAACATTGATCAGTCGCCTCCTGTACATGTCCTGACCGTGGATGGAAACCACAGTCTAGGTATGTGCCCTGATTGCAGATCGACCATGGCCTTTTTATGTAGGGAATGCTGCAGCCCACTGAGCCACCCTGCCAGGGCCGTCCTAGAGTTTTTCTGTAAGGCCATCTATCTCACTTCTATGTGGTACTATGAGGTATAAGCATAGTGCTTTTTTTCACGGGAACAAGTAGAAAAGTGAAAAAACCATGAATTATAAATACTTAACATTCTGTTCTTTGGGGACATGTTTATCAGAAAGATTTAAATAATGCATAGGGTTTGATTAGTTAGATTTTGTGTCTCTAAATTTTTAACTTGTCCGTAACTCCTGGTATTTGCGTATTGGTTTTTAAATATAATTTTTGTCCCTGGCTGGTGTGGCTTAGTTGGTTGGAGTGTCATCCTGTACCACAGGGTCATGGATTTGATTCCTGGTTAGGGCACAAGCCTGAGTTGAGTGTTTGGTCCCCAATCAGGGCACATATAGGAGGCAGCCAATCAATGTTTCTCTTCCTCTCTCTCTCCCCCTTCCTTCCCCTCTCTCTAAGATCTTATAAGCATGTCCTCGGATGAGGATTTTTTATATTTAAATATGATTTCTGCCCTTCGAGAAATAGAAATTCTTGGTATTGCACTTAGTGGGGATAATTTTATTGAGATTACTAACATATGGGCTATTTCCCTTTAATTTAAACTGCCTAAAAGATTTTTATAAACAGCTTATTCCCAACCACTGAAATGGGAAATAGACAGTAAAAGTTTACATCTCAGTATCATTCCTTTTTTTTACAAAAGCTAATACTGAGTGTGATAGATACTAGTTGTAAGAATTAACTTCATTGAATGCTTATGTTAATATTGAATATTAGTTTATTTGTCTGGCATCATTTGGAGTAAGGTATTCCACGTAACTGAATTTTCTACATAACTGAAATTCATCACTTAATGAAAAACTTCCCTGCCTCCTTGTACTATTTTGACCACAATTTAACCCTTTCTTGATGACTCATTATGGGTCATCAAGATGGGTCATCTTGACCCATCTCGATGGGTCATTATGAATATCCGCAATTGTACCAAAACCCTAAAAATCTGTTAATACCAATAATTCTAAACATTCACCAAAAGGCCTTTATGCTGTATATTATGAAAGGTTTTATTTGTATTTTTGCCTTTAATCTGTCTTTTTGTTGTCATCCTGTCATTTCTTGTATGTATCTATGTATTGTACTTTCCATGCCTGGTATATATTGTAGATTACAAAACAAGTAACAATATTTATTGAAGTGGGTTCATGGTAAGGACCCAGGGGACTTTCTTAATGAAATGCATGAACACGGTGATTGCTATAACAATTTTGACTGATTCCTTGCCTGTGGTCTTCCTTCACTATTACCAGACAAATTAAGTATTAATATTGATCTTCATAAGAGGATATCACTGCCAAAACTAAAATAGTATTTAGAGTCAACAAATTATCATTGACTTCCCTATTTTTAATAATGGCTTCAATAACAAAGAAGATACATTCTTTGTAAACATTCAGTTGTCAAATGCCATTACTAAAGATAGAAATTATATATATGAGAGAGGATGTAACATGGATTCATGTAAAACACATGGCTGCTTTATGGAGCCTATCTACAGGGCCTTTCCAGATAGTTTTCCCTACCAAAGCAACAAGGAAAAATTACCCCATTTCCTCACCTAGCTCAACAGTTCATTAAAAAATGCTTTCTTCACTAGCCAAGTAGTTCAGTTGGTAAGAGTGTTATCCTGATATGCCAAAGTTGTGGGTTTGATTGCGTCAGGGCACATACAACCATCAACCAATGAATGCATAAATAAGTGGAACAAGTTAGTGTTTCTCTCCCTCTCTCCCTCTCTCTCCCACCTCCCTGTCCCTCCCCCTCTCCCTCCTTCCCTTCCTCTGTCACTCCCTCCTCCACCCCCTCCCCTTTCCTCTCTCTCTAACATCATTAAATAAATAAATAAATGTGTGGAAAGAAATTTTAAAAGCTTTCTTAACTATTTAGAAGCTATGCCATTGAGCTATTCATTGTATTGGAAGATGTACAGTCTTTTAAAATCTAGATAGATCTACTTATTCTTGCAGGACAACTAATTTTATTTATGGTTAATAAAGTGAGGAGAGAAAAATGCTTTAAATTTCTTGAGTTTGCTCTAGTTCACTTGATCCCATTATATCGTTTAAGGGCTTTTTTTAAAAAAAGGCTCAGTATTCTATATATCATGTAGTGCTATACCTAATTACCTACCTGAGATTTGTTTAAAGTGAAACAACTGGTTGAGATAAATAGAGGTTTATAGTTTTGACAAAGTCCTTTGATTTTCTCCTTCTTATTAGTATTTAGATCATAGGATTCTTTAGTGAGCTAAAGCTAAATGTTATGAGAAGTCATAACATTTTATTATTATTTCTCTGGTTTTAGTCAAGAGATATAATTTGCATTTTGCTTAATTATTTGGAAAATTTCTTTTTCTATCTAGGAAATGTATTAATTTTCCAGAAGGATAGAACAAAGGTATTAACAAATTTGTCTGATCCTATTGTATTTTAAATTTATTAGACATTATTGCTTTCTAAATAATCAAAATTGGAAGATTTTGCCAAGCTTATACAGAAGTGGTTATATTTCTGAGCTTTTTATGTGACCCTTTTCTTCTCCTATCAGCTTTGTTTCCTTACATGTTATATCATAGTTTATAGTTTCAAAGAGGTTTCCATCTTTCTTAATAACAAAAGATCTGTATAGAGATAGGGTATAAGGAAAAGTGAACATTTGGCCAAAAAAAAAGATGCTATCCATAAGAAATCTTGTTTGGATTATATTATGACAAATGATAGTCTTGTCAAATAGTCTTTTAATTTTAGATAAACTAAAATTAAAATGTAAGACTATATTTCTAACACATCTTTCAGCAATTAAGCACTTCAGCACTGAGCAGGACTTAAGATAGACTTCAAATATTTCTAAATAACAGAATCAGTGTATAAGACATGCTATAGGGCCCTGGCTGAGTAGCTCAGTTGGTTGGAGCATTGTCCTACTTGTGTCAAGGTTACACATTTGATCCTCAGTCAGGGCACATACAAGAAGCAACTCATGAATGCATAAATGAGAGAAACAACAAATCAATGTTTTTTCTCTCTGTCTCTCCCATTCTCTCTCTAATATCAGTTAAAAAAAGAAAAGAATCTACATGAATTTAAAAAAAGAAAGAAAAGCTATAAAACTGTCTGTGCTCTTTAATCCTGTGGTCCTATTTGGGATTTAACATTTATTATCCCCATTTCATTCCTACCCTGTCCCCTGCAAAAACTAATCTACACAATGGTGTGTTTTGCAGACTATCTCTTATAGTGGAAATCTGAAAAAAGCTTGTGTGTCCATTAGTAGAGAGATGACTAACCAAATAGTAATATTAACACAATAGTATATCATATAGCTAGTAAAATAAAATATTTGTATATCATTGTTAGTACATGGAAATATTTGTGAAATGTTCATTTTTGTTAATTTTATTGATTGATTGATTTACAGAGAGAGGGGAAGAGAGGGAGAAAGAGGGGGAGAGAAATATCGATTGGTTGCCTCTCACATGTACCCCAACCAGGACCAAATCCGCAACCCAAGCATATGTCCTGACCGGGAATCGAACTGGCAACCTTTTCCTTTGTAGGATGACACCCAACCAACTGAGCCACACCACTCAGGGCTGAGATGTTAAGTTTTTAACAACATACAAAATAATACATGTGTAATGATTACAATATGTAAAAGTATGTTTAAAAGAATTGGAAAGGAGTTTCAAGTAATGAATGAAACTAATCTTTGTTATGTTCTTCAGATACTTTAAATTCATTATAATAATGCTCCTGCCTAACCAAAGTCTACATTAGCTAAACAAAACATTAAAGAAATCAGAAGCTGAGATCAGAGATGGTGACACCCCATTTTTTATCAGTTTTTTATAAGCCAGTGGTTATCAATCAGAGATGATTTTGCACCCCCACTCTCTACTCTTCAAGACTTTTTTGTTGTCATAGTTGAAGAGGTGATAATGGCACTTAATGGTTAGAGGCCAATGATGCTGCTAAAAAATATACTGCGTTATAATGATTCTATAATGCACACGATAGCCCTTTGTAACAATGAATTATCTGGCTTCAAACATTTATTTGTGGTTATTGCAAAACCCTGCTTTAAGTATGTGTTTTGGCAAGGGCCCTAGTCTCTAATTTTTCTGCTGCTGCCAATTTATTATGTTAATGTTTTGAAAACTATGTAGAAATCAATGAAATCAATTATCAGATCCCATAATTGAGAATATTTTATTGCATCATATACTCCTAATTCGTGCCCATATTTGATTGAACTTCAGAATGTCAGTATTAACCTTTACCCTTTATGATTCCATCAGATAGTTAAAAAACTATTCTTGACCTTAGCTTCAGACCCATCTCAGCTCTCTTCAGTCCATTATGGTTTATGACCTCCCTTAAGTTTGTTTACCATTTACCTTTTACCTTCCTTAGGGAAGGAAGAAGTTACAAAAACATGGTTGTATAAATATATTCCTTATTCATTTTTAGAAAGGTAATGTAATATATTTTTTAAAATATATAAGATATAGTAAGCAAAGATATAGTAAGCAATGAGATATGCAGATAAGTGGAAAATACAGTCAAATTCTATATAAAATTTCACTTAATATATGAATTTATATGGACCCAAAAAGACATAATTGCATATGGTAAAAGTTTGATATAAGGAAAAGAAATTATTATACATTCATCTTATTTCCTAACACCTGTAACAAAGAAATTTTACTCTATTATAGTGAAGCATTATGGGATTTTTCTCTCTTCTTTCCATTACACATTCTGTTTGCTCACAGTGAGACATTATATCAAAATTATTTTATAGTTAGGTGTTTAAACTAAAAAATCTATTTTACTACAGTGTGTAAGAAACTTTAGATATATTCAGAATCCTAAATATGTCCTAATTAATTTTATTTAATGGCTTTAATTGTAGATAGGGTTGCAGTACTCTCTAAATTGTCCTTAAAATTAGTATTATTTAAACTTTGGCAGTTGCATCATTATGCATATTGTTTTCTTATTCTAGGTTTTCTGGTAAATGACTTAATGGTTAACAATGGTTAACAAAACTGAAAACTATCTCAGTAGTGAAGAGGGATCACATTGTTTTTAAATGGTCATACTTAAAGCTTTTTAAAAAATTAAAATGACAGTTTGGAAACCCTGCACAATGACAAAATAAGTTTCTTTACCTGTTTTAGTTAGAGATTTTAGTCTCATTGGTTAGGAAAATATTTCCTCAATGTCTTTTGTGTTCTGTGTGTACTACCAGGAACTTGGTAGGGATTTAGAGATTGAAATAAAGTTCTTAACCTCAAGGAATTCACTTAAAGATCTTAAGACTCTGTCCCCAACCATGGTGATAAATTACTAATTTTAATAGGGGTTGGACTAGCTCTGTTTTTTTTTAAATAAAATATTTACTCTTATTTTCAAGCTGTGTTTATTCAGAAGTCACCATGCACTCTAGACACTTTTCACTTACATGTTTATATGTTAATTGGGAGTAGGATAGAAGTGCAGGTAACATGGACTTTATGAAGAATCAAATGTTAACTGATATGTTCAAAATAATAGTGAGAAAATAAGACTAGATGATAGGAAATGTGAACCAGAACAATATATGACTAGTAAGATAAAGCTTCACTGATTTAGTGGTTATAGTCACTGAATTGTCTTGAGAATGCATTTTCATTTATCTGTAGTAAGTCTTGCTTTGGGGTGTTTTTTTCACATTTAATAACTACTCTGCTCAACTAAGAACTGGATTTTAACCCTTATTAATAGTGTTCGCTATTTCTACTTACTGCAATTTGGCATAGTTTCAATCCCATCAGAGAAACTTTCATAAAAACAGTATTTTAAAAACTCTTTTCTTCTAAAGCATGATTCAGTTAAAAGGGAAAAGGGTTGTTTGGTATTTTTACATTAGGTGGAGAATTAATGCTGTATATTCCCAGCATAGAGTGAGCTTCAAGCAAGAGTTAAACTAGGTGACAGATCCTTATATAGTTAGAGCTTCCTAGTGTGACTTTTATAATTTGCCTTAAACCTTTTTGAATTCTATATCACACACTTATTCAAATAAGAATAACATTTTCAAATGTAAAAATTTTAGAAAGCCCTAAGTAAATTTGTATTATCTTCTATTTACTGCATTATAGTTATTTTACCTCCTTCCACTGACAAGAGTTTGGAAAATTTGAATTTAAATCTTTGAGGTGCTTAAGGCTGAAACTCTGAGCTTCATCATTTTTTTATATTACAGAAGATACCAAAATCTTTGGAAGACTCTAACTTTAAAGATAAAATAGAGTTTAGTGTTCTTTGTGAATTTGGGAAGAATATTATAAGAAAACTAAGGGGACTAAACAATAATAAAACACTTCCTACCATTTTACCCGACTCTGTAGAAAAAGAAAAGAAATGATACATTATATATTGAAGGAAAATTAACTCAGAATCAGGCAGAGAATAATAAAGAACCTAGATAGAAGGCATAGTCCACATGTGGATACTGTCATACTTTAAAATAGACATAGGCCTTACATAGAACCAATTTCTTTTGGTTAAGATATGATTCTTACAAGTAGTATATGCTTTTAATTAGAACAAGAGCAGTTTGAGGCAGATTAAGCATGAATCAATGATAGACAATTGAAAAAACTTACAAAAGCATGAGTCTAAATGTATTGTCAATAATCATTTAATATAGGAATATAGGCTATAGCCCTAGAAATCTCAATAGTGCCTGAGAGTCACTGTATTAAAATAGAACACAATAACTTGTTCATAATGATGGCCCAAGTCATCAACAAAAACTAAATTATATTCATTCTTTGTTCAGAAATCTGGAAGACATATATCTTAGGAATATTTCTGTCAGTGTTTTAAAATCTTTTGCCTATAGGGCAAAAATTTCAGCCAGCCAACACATGTACTTAATGTAGTTAGAATACTTACTGTCGGCCTATTTTATGATAGGTGTTGTGATAGAGCCTGAAAAAGTAAAAATAAGTAGGATACAATTCCTGCTTTTAAGATAGTCCCACTCTTAATTTCACTTACTTGGAACTTTTTATTCTCTGATGGTACCAAATGTAGCATTACTTAGTGATTCAGATTGTGTAGGGAGTTGTAGAACCCACCTTTCTGATATCAGTTACAGATTTGATAAAATTTTATCAGCTTCTTTTACTACTAGTTTACTGAAAATGTTCTAATTCAGATACTCAACCAATGGTTAATTTCCAGTGCAGTATACGTTCTTCATAAATGAAAATGGTTAAATGCCACTGACTACCGTGTTTTGCTGTGTGTAATGCACACGTTTTTGCCCAAATTGTTGAGGGAAAAACAAGGATGCTCATCATACATGGGTAGTACTTATTCTGTGTCTATATAAATGGTTTTTTAAAAGCTTTTATTTATTTTTAGACAGAGGAGAAGGGAGGGAGAAAGAGAAGGGAGAGAAACATCAAATGTGTGGTTGCCTCTCACACACCCCCTACTGGGGTCCTGGCCCACAACCCAGGGATGTGCCCTGACTAGGAATGAAATTGGTGACCCGCTGGTTCACAGCCTGGTGCTCAATCCACAGAGCCACACCAGCCAGGGCTGTAGAAATGTTTTTAATTCTTTTATCTATGCTTATTCATCAAAAGTTTAACTCTAAAAAGCCATAACAATATCCACATATAAAATAATACTCTATAATACAATAATTGGTTTTGTTGTACCAGATTTCTTGTACCATAATATGTTCAAAAATAAGTGCTAATGTTCTTTAATAATACAAAAAAACAAATGTCTAAATATAAATAAATAATAATTGACTTCAAAAATTAAAGCAAAAGACTTTTTTTCCTGAAAGTTTGGGCCAAAAACATGGGTGCACATTATACATGGCAAAATACAGTACACAGATATTGTTAGATTTTCTTCACTAGTAATAGTAACTGCCTCACTAAGAATGTGATATGGCACCCATTTTTTGTTCTACAAAGCCAAATGGCACTAAAAATTGCAATATTATTATTGATATAGTTGTTTGTCTTCATGCTTTCTAGTTAAATGCTAATATAGAAATACAGTGGAAAATTTGTATATGCTGTCCAGTGTGGGATGCCTTTAAAATATAAAGTACAAATGCTTTCCTTTTCTGTTAAATTATTCTTAAGTGAAAACGTGTAAGAGTCCCTCAAGAGAAGATAGTAGCATATGGTAGTTCATATTCGAACTTCTGGCAGTGTTAAAATACTTTTTTAACTTTTTACATATTAATATGCAGACATTTCATTAACCTGTCAAACTAGTACTTTTTCAGGGGACTTTACCAAGATGAATGTGATGTTTTACCCCCAAAATTGGGAATATGCAGAAATATATGAATATGATAGTAGTTTCTTTAGGTAAGCAATAAGAAAGAAAGTATCTCTTTAATTAATATTACTTGGACTAGGAGAATTTCAAATAATCAGTTTATTAATTACAATTAATATATGTGTGCTGTGTTATTACACATATGAATTGAAATTATTTGCAACCTTCCTTTGGATATTGTTACTGATTTTATATTTTTTAACTATATTTTATTGATTATGCTATTACAGTTGTCCTGCTTTTTCCCCCTTTGCCCTCCTCCACCCGGCATCCCACACTCCCTCAAAGAATTCCCACATCATTGTTCATGTCCACAGATCATGTGTAAAAGTTCTTTGGCTACTCCATTTCCTATAGTGTACATTACATCCACATGTCTATTTTGTTACTACCTATTGTACTTCTTAATCACTGTACCTCTTTGCCCATTCCATCACAACCTTCTCCCATCTGGTAACCATCAAAACAGTCTGTATCTATGACTCTGCCTCTGTTCTCCTTGTTTCCTTAGTTTGTGTTTTAGATTCAATTGTGGATAGGTATGTATTTATTGCTATTTTACTGTTCATAGTCTTGATCTTCATATTTTTCTTAAATAAGTCCTTTTTCACATTTCATGTAATAAATGGCTTGGACATGATGAGCTCCTTTAGTTTTTACTTGTCTAGGAAGCTCTTTATCTGCCCTCTAGTTCTAAATGATAGCTTTTCTGGGTAAAGTAGTCCTGGCTGTAGGTCCCCACTTTTCATGACTTTAAGTGTTTCTTGCCAATCCCTTCTAGGCTGCAAAATTCTTTTGAGATATCAGCTACCGGTCTTATGGGAACTACCCTGTAGGTAACTAGCTTCTTTTCTCTTGCTGCTTTTAAGATGTTCTCTTTGTCACTCTGACTGGTGTGGCTCAGTGGATTGAGTGCCAGCCTGTGAACCAAAGGGTCACTGGTTTGATTCCCAGTCAGGGCACATGCCTGGGATGTGGGCCAGATCCCCTGTAGGGGGTGCACAAGAGGGTACCACACGTGGATGTTTCTCTTCCTCCCTTCCTCTCTCTCTAAAAATAAATAAATAAATAAAATCTCTCTTTTTTTTTTAAGATTCTCTCTTTGTCTTTAACCTTTGGTATTTTAATTATGATTATCTTGAGTAGGCCTCTTTGCATCCATCTTGTTTGGGACTCTCGGTGCTTCCTGGACTTGCATGTCTATTTCCTTCCAAATAGGGAACTTTTATTTCACTTTTTCAAATAGATTTCTAAGTTCTTGTTCTTTCTCTTCTTTTCTCTTCCTGGCACCCCTGTGATGCAAATGTTGGAGTGCTTGAAGTTATCCCACAGTGTGCTGTGTAGGATAAGCACATTATCCTTGTCTTTTTGGATTATTTTTCTTCTTCTTGTTCTGATTAGTTGTGTTTTGCTTCCTTATGTTCCAAATCATTGATTTGATTCTCAGCTTTATCCACTTTACTGTTGTTTCCCTGTTATTCCCTGTAAATAAAATTCTCTGTAATTGTGCTTTATTTCAATTAGTGAATCCTTTGTTTCTGACTGTATCTTTTCTTATGCTGCTAAGGTCCTTGCTGAGTTCCTTGAGCATTCTTATAACCAGTGTTTTGAACTCTGCATCTGATAGATTGCTTATCTCCATTTGATTTAGCTCTTTTTCTGAGGTTTTGATCTGTTTTCTTTTGGACCATGATTCTTTGTCTTCTTGTTTTGGCAGCCTCCCTGTGTTTGTTTCTATGTATTGGGTAGAGTTGCTTTGACTCTGTCTTGGCAGTATGGCCTAATGTAGTAGGTATCTTGTTAGGTTCAGTGGCACAGCCTCCCCTATCACCCAAGTTGGGTATTGGAGGTGCACCCTTTGGAGGCTGAGTACACCCTCCTCTTGTAGTTGAGTCTTGGTTGCTGTTGGCAGATCAGTGGGAAGGATTTACCCAGGCCAGTCAGCTGCAAGGATTGACTGTGACCACTTACCACCAACCTCTACTCTCTCCGGAGGATCAGCCTTGTGGGGGCAGGGTGGTGGTTCTCTGACATGGTCTGTAGCTGTCCACTGGGTGCATTGGCCCTGGGGTTTCCAAGGTGTTGCAGGCCAAGGTCAACACTCACCTGTGTTTTGCCCAGAGCTACCCTGCCTAAGCTATAAAGTAATCTGAGATGGCTGCTACTTGTGCTGGGCTTGGAGATTCCCAGGCAAAGCTAAGCTATGAATCTAGGCTGCCTGCTACTAGTACCGGGCCTGTGGCTCACTGAGGCCAGCTGTTGCTTATTTGAGAGGATTTAAAAAGTTGCGTGGTATGAACCTAGACCAGCCATTTATATGGACAAGCAGCTTGGGAGGACCGTTAAGTTGGATGGGTGGTGTCTCTGGGAATCTCCAACGTGGGTTAAACAGTGTTAGCCATCTTGATGGAGTCTCAGATATGGCACCAGATGGCTGGCTCTGTGCAGGGAGGGTTTAGAAAAGGGGCAGTGGCCTCTGCTCACCTTGATGCCAAGCACTTCATTTTCTCCCAGTATGCCACTGGTGCCTTTTGCTACCTTGGTGCTGCAACTCTGAGGAAATGAGACTGAGTAGGTGAGTCCATGTGTGGGTTCTTTAATGGGAACCGCTTGGGGCTCCAGAAGTTTCTTCCACCAATTAAATCCCCTTTCATTCTTGTAGCCAGAAGTTGCAGGGACTTACCTTCTGGGGACTAGAACCCTGGGCCAGGGGTCCTAGTGTGGAACTGGGGCTCCTCACTCCTGAAATATCCCTCCTGAATTTTTATCCACCACAGGTGGGTGTGAAACCAGCCTCTTCTGAGTCCGCGACCCTCCTACCAGTCTGGATGGATGTGTTTTCTAAATTCCATAGTTAGACTTCATTCAGCTCAATTTCCGATGGTTGTGAGTGATGGTTCTTTACTGACTTTATTTTATTTTATTAAGTATATTTTTTATTATACTACTACAGTTGTCCCAGTTTCTCCCCTTTCTCCCCTTCTGCCCTTCACCTCCACCGTCTTCATTAATCCCCCCCCGACCCTTAGTTTATGTCCATGGATCAGGCATGTAAGTTCTTTGACTTCTCCATTTCCTATGCTTTTCTTAACATCACCCTGCCTATTTTGTTTCTACCAATTTTTCTTATTAATTCCTGTACCTTTCCCTGTCCCTCTCCCTGCTGATAACCCTCCAAATGATCTCCATGTCTTTCATTCTGTTCCTCTTCTAGTTGTTTTAGTTTGTTTTTGTTTTTTAGATTCAGTTGTTGATAGTTATGAGTTTGTTGTCATTTTACTTTTCATAGTTTTGATCTTTTTCTCTTTCTTAGATAAGTCCGTTTAACATTTCATATAATAAAGTCGTGGCGATAATGAACTCCTTAGCTTTACCCTGTCTGGGAAGTACTTAATCTGCCCTTTGATTCTAAATGATAGCTTTGCTGGATAGAGGAATCTTGGTCGTAGGTCCATGCTTTTCATCACTTTGAATACTTTTTGCCAGTTTCTTCTTGTCTGCAAAGTTCCTTTTGAGAAATTAGCTGATAGTCTTATGGGAACTTCTTTGTAGTAACTGCTTTTTTCTTGCTGCTTTTAAGAGTTTCTCTTTACCTTTAACCTTTGACGTTTTAATTATGATTTGTCTTGCAGTGGTCCTCTTTGGGTCCATCTACTTTGGGACTCGGTCCCAAAGCCTCCTTGGGGCTTCTTGGACCAGTATGTCTATTTCCTACACCAAATTAGGGGCATTTTCTTTCATTATTTTTTCAAATAAGTTTTCAATTTCTTGCTCTTCCTCTTCTCCTGGCATCCCTATGATTCAGATGTTGACATGTTTGGTAATGTCCCAGAGTCTTATTGTTTTTTTGGTTTTTTGAGTCTCTTTGGTTTTTCGAGCTTTTGTTTCTTCATTCTGTTCTGGTTGATCATTTATTTTTTCCTTGTATTCCAAATCACTGATTTGAACCCCGGCTTCCTTCTGTTTGTTCTTGGTTTCCTGAAAATTTTTCTTTATTTCACTTAGCTTAGCCTTCATTCTTCCCTTAAGCTTTTGCCATATTCAGTGATTTCTGTGAGCATACTTATCACCAGTGTTTTGAACTCTGCATCTGCTAGGTTGGCTATCTCTGTTTTGCTTCATTCTTTTTCTGGGGTTTTGTTCTCTTTCATTTGGGCCATATTTCCTTGTCTCCTCAATTTGGCAGCCTCCCTGTGGTTTGTGTCTGTGTGTATTAGGTAGTGCTGCTTTGACTCCCTGTATTGGTGTACCTGTTAAGTTGTATGGAATGGTGCCTTGGGTATTTGTCAGGTCAGGGCAACCTGCTTCACTGCTTTGTGGTTCTGTATGTGGAGGAGGGTTTGGAAAGGGGACGCTACCACCGAGGCTTGCTCAGCACTTGCCCTGTTTCCAGTCACTTTACCTACCTTCCCATATGCAACTGGCACCCCTCTAGCTGCTGCCCTGGTGGTGGTTCCCAGAATGGGTTGGTTTGCATCCATTCTAGGAGCCCGTGGGCCCCTTAAATGGACTCTCTTGAGAGACTGGCAGCTTATTCCACCACCCCAGTCCCCACTAGTTTTTACAGCCAGAAATTATGAGGTTTTAGTTTTCCAGCTCGGGAATGCTGGACCATGTGGTCTGGCCTGCAGCTGGGATCGCTGACTCCCAATGTATCCCTCCTGATTTTATCCACCATATGTGTATGTGGGACCGCCCATTCCACCAGCTGCCTTGCCACTGCCACCTAACCTCCACCACACAGCGTCCTCTTCACCCTGGCTCACCAGCTCCACCCCTCCTACCCATCTGGATGAATGTGGCTTCTTTAAATCCTTGGTTGTCAGACTTGTATACAGTTGGAGTTTTTAGCACTTCTGGGTGTTTTTTGTTTTGAAGTTACTTGTGATCCTTCTTATGATTGTGCAAGAAGGCCAAGCATGCCTTCCTACACCTACATCTTAACCAGAAGTCCTGTTACTGATTTTAAATCAGACATCTTTATGTATGGATCCATTTGGCTTTTCTAAAAGTTGTTTGCATTTTATTTGAAAAGCATGATATATTGCTATTTAATATCTTTTCCACCATGGTATTTCTACCTGGAACAAGGACCAAGCCTGTAACAAAAAATAGGATCCACATTTCTGTGCT
This sequence comes from Carollia perspicillata, assembly GCA_004027735.1. Taxonomy (NCBI): domain Eukaryota; kingdom Metazoa; phylum Chordata; class Mammalia; order Chiroptera; family Phyllostomidae; genus Carollia; species Carollia perspicillata. The sequence continues at coordinate 18,855 of PVKM010002414.1, read as the reverse complement.
CTAACAACATATTTATTACAAGTAAAATCATATGGAAAAATAGCATTGATATTTTAGTATATTTATTGTTTTTGTACTGTTCTTTATAATAAAATTGTTTTTCATCTTCACAATAATGCCCTCTTAATTTAAAAAAATCTTTCGTATAATTTTTCTTTCATGTAATTGTTAATTCCTATTTTGTTAGATATACTGTTGTAAGAAAATCTGTATAAAAAATAAGATCATGTGTTTAAGAAAGTTATTTTCACCTAAGTTTAACATTTAAACCATCTAAATTTATTAAAATGTGCAAAATATGTGTAAGGTGGTGAGGCATATGATAAATCTGGAATTTGTTTCCCTCTTTTTCTTCATTTTAGATGTCCAATGTCCCCAGCACCAGTAGATTGCCAACTCCCTCTCTGCAACACTCCAGCCAGCATTCTGCTGGTGCTGTCATACCCATCCTAGATTACTGCAGTAGAATGGAGTTGTTCTTTAGTTGGAAGGTAAGTTTCCCTCCCCACTCATTTCACATGCATATGCTCAGGTTTTCACTTCACAGTATTGTGCAGTTTTGTAAGTTTTTTAAATGTCCTTTTCCCATATGGTTCCTTAGGTAATTAATGTATCACATTCAAAAACTTATAAAACTTCATACTATAATAAAGGATGTGACTTATGACCATAGACCAGCTCCTTTTTGTAGTAATCTCTATCAAGTTATAAAACCTCCACTGTTTGAAACATGGGGTATTTTATGGAAAGGGAGCTGGCAATCTGCAGCTGCTGTGGACATTGGATGAGAAAGTATTGAAAGGTAAGCTTCAAATTTAATCCATATTGTGCTTTTGGTTCCACAGTTTATGCATGAAATTCATACTCTATTCTATGTTAAACTTTATAATAAATTTATAAAAAAATACTGTCTCCTCTTTATTGAAGTAACTTTCAGTAAATGTTTGAATTATTCAGTTCATATAACACGTTGGGATTATCTTAAAAAATGTCTTTTATCCCTGAAAATAGTGAGAATTCTGATATTGAAAACAATTAATTTATCTTCATATTCATATACTTGTTTATAAAGAAAACTCAGGGCCAAATTTATATACATAAAGCTTATTAAATATAATTTTTATTAGAGAAACAGTTATAGCACTATTCCATAAATGCCCTTTTACTAACCCTTCTACCTAACATTTTTATCTTTGGTTCTATATTGATCAGTACAGATAAAGATTGTAAGAGCATTTTAATATTTATTACATCTGTATTCTCTCGTGTGTTTGGAAATAGGGAACTTGATGTTTTTCTTATTTATTAATTCACTTTTAAACTTTAGATCACTGTAGTTTTAACTACAATTGTAATTAAACAAAATAAATTTGACATGTCAATGTTTGCATTACAGAGATACCTACATGTAAATAAATATAGGTACTTACACAATACAGTCTCTTTCTTTTTTAAGAATTTCCTGTGTATAGGTCAAGAGAGGCAGCATTGTATAGTGGAAGAGAGGGGATAGCATTCAGAAGACCTAGAATTCTATTCTAAACTCTACCTCTATCTACAAGTACTTCCCTGTATGTTACTTTAGCTACTTTCCTTCTATGAAATTATGGTCTCTGAGTTCCCTTTTAGCTTTATAATTTTATCCCAGAAGAAACATAATTGTTCCTAGTTTTTCATTATCTGCATATATAAGTCAGCTTGCTTAGTCAGAAAAGCTATCGCCAGTGTTCAGTTAACAACCTGACTTAATATTCAGGAAATACTTGTTTAATTTTAAATAGATTTTTATATTAGACCCAAGTTACAGTTGACTGTTACCATATGACTAACTTTTAAAAATTCTCTTTACATTGTATTCTATGACGTTCTCAGATCATCACTTGGTAGAAAAGGACATACTATTTTAATTCTGTTTGGGTTGTATTAACCAAAGAAAATGATAAATAAAACAAGCAATGTGAGGTTCTCTTTTACTATCAAGTAGTTTAAGCACCTTACCTCAAATACCAGTCCCAGAACAGTGATTCTGAACTTTCTTAAACCTATGCCCCCTTTCGATCAACCTAAAAGCTGTGGACACCCATACCCTATGGCAGGGTATAGGAATGCCTTTTGTCAAGGTCATTGTATTCTTTATATGTATCTTCTAGTCAAAACATTTTACTATAATTTCTATAGTGTGTAATATGTAAATAATAGACTTTTTGTTTCCCAAATATGGGATGATTAAATATAGTTTCAAATGTAAATGAAATACCATACCATCACTATCCCAAGTGGGAATATGCAATATTAAGAAGGGAAGAAGGCAAAAATATGTATATAAAGTTAAAAGACTATAGACATTCCCAAATAGGTCAGTGGTTAAGAGAGAATTACGTGGAAGTTAGAAGTCTGTTCTTTGATTACATTTAAGACCCTTTCCCTATCTATAGTTAGGCTAGTTCAATAGTTTATTTTCTGGGCATTGGATTAATTAAAATTTAATAACCAAAATAAAACCAAATGGTAAAATCTTCCTAACCCTTTAAAAATTGTTTTTTATAAAAATTGTTATAATTGAGTAGAGACACAAATACACCTGACAAATGTCTTAAAGTAATGACATCCAGCTACAAAGTCCCCCCCCCCTTCTTGTGCCTCACCTGCCTAGTGCTAAGTTCCCATAACACTGGTAGCTCTTCTGCATTTGCCATCCCATCACCACCACACTAATCCGGACAGCAGTCATGCTGCCCAAGTTAATTCTGCATCTGTCATTCTTCCCTATAAGACACCCAGTTAAGAGGAATTTAGCATGCTTGGTGCTCCCCAATCTTTTAATACTTTTCCAATTAATTATACAAAAAAGAGGATGTTCTCTCCATCTTCATTCCTCATTTCTTTCCTCTTTCTTCTCACTTTAGCTTTGGAAAAGTTTACTTCCATTCTCACAATTTTATTTTTGAGCCAAGTAGTAGTTAAGAAGTAGAAAAATAACGTTGTTGACATGCCCTATTAAAAGAAAAAATCTCCACTCTCCTATTTTCTTTTTTTTCCTTTTCTTATTTTCTATTTTTTGTTGAAATAAAACCCTATCTCATTCCACCAAAGATTTAGGGTGACTGACACCTGCATTTTCATCTTCCTCGGTTTTCTCTAGATGAAAGTTATTTCTTGTTCAGTTTTATTGTTTGTCATTTAATAGTATTTTCATGGATTTTCAAGTATTTCATACTATTCTGTAACATTCTTTTGGGAAAAAGCTTTTGAGGTATAATTCATTATTAAGTTGGGTTCTTTTAGCAAGTATTTGACAAGAGGGTAGATATGTCTATCTACATTAGTATATTATGTGAAATAAAATTACTTTGTCGACATTTCACAGTGCAATGATTTGTTATGCCACTATGAAGACATGAGAATTAGTGAGCCTAGGTTCTTTATGTATGTGATTATATGCACATAAAATCCCACATCTTCAAATACTCTTTTGCTAATCAATTCCTCTTCTAAGATTTAAAAAAAAAGAGAACCTCAGAGGTAGAAATGTAGTTGTTTATTTTTATGTGCATAAACATTCTGTGGGTTTAAAACACAAAATTTTTTGAGTGTAGGAATTATACAATTAATCAGTTAGGTTTTATATATGACTAAAATTTCCATGATTGAAATCTTGAAGGTTTTAGATATATATACAATTAGGAAATTAATGCACAGATTAGGATGTATTTTGCCCTAGGGAGTTTTAATTTTTCTGCCTCACTGTTCTACATATGTGCAAATTGACTCACTTAACAGTTGCTATGGAATGAAGTCTAATTTTTTGCATGCTAAATGTGACCCATAACATATAGTAGTGTGTTTTTTATTATTAACAAAATAAAACAAGTGCACTATAGGATATGTGAATTACATCTTAAAACTATTACCAAAAAAGGAAATACAACATGTTATATAACAATAAACAATGATAATGATGGTGGTGATGTTGACAGGTGTACACTAACATTGTGGAGAATGTGGTGAAGGATAGGCTACCTAGATATATAACTTCTATAAACTTACTGTTCCTATGGTATTAGTATCTTTACTGGAGGTTTTTATAATCTATGTCAGATTGAATTTATGTTATAGTTTATAAGAAATATTGATATAGTTTTAAGAACTTGAACTTCAGCATCAGGCAGATGTGGGTTCAAGTCATATGACCTTAAATCATTTCATTTCTTTGAGCTTCAGTTGTATCACTTGTTACTTGAGACTAAAATGCACGTACCTCAGAAGGGTTTCATAACAGCTAGAGTGCATGTGTACTATCATGCACACTCCATCCCTCCTTCCCATCTCTCACCCATATGTAAATGAAATACTTTAAATAATGCATAGCAAATGGAGGCAGTGTCAGTAATTATTAACTCAGTGTAACATTACAGTATTGAAAGTGATTACCAGTATGTCACATGAGAGTTATCACTGGATACTTCCCCCATTCTGCAACCTTCTAAAGAAGAGATACTTATTTTATGGGTATTGGTGTTGTGGTTTATACTCAGAAAATGAGCCTGACATTCACTTTTGGATTACATCTAAGGGATTTACTTTTAAAATTGTGTTTTTAGGGCAAATGGTATCATCGGAGGCAAGCCGTAAAAGAATTACATGGTACATTGATACGTCTTTTAAATGAATTGCTGCCATGGGAACCAAAATTAATGAAAGCTTTTCAAAGAAACAGGTAATTCAATTTCTATTTGTTTTACATATTTTAGGACTCTTAGTTTAGGATTTATGGGAAGATGTACTGGAATTCTATAGTAGTTTTCTGTTGGTTTATAATTTAATAGATATTTTTCAATGCCTTCTGTGTGCAAGAGACTTTCTAAGCCCTGAAAAAAAATACTGTTGATAAAACAAAATCCTTATTCTGTGGCTTACATTGTTTTTTATTTTTAAAGGTATTATTTATTTTTAGCTCTGGCTGGTGTTGCTTAGTGGTTTGCACACCAGCCTGCAAACCAAAGGATCGCCAGTTCGATTCCCAGTCAGGGCACGTGCCTGGGTTGTGGGCCAGGTTCCCAGTGTGGAGTGCATGCGAGGCAACCACACGTGGATGTTTCTCTTACTCTCTTTCTCTCTCTCTCCCCTCTGTCTAAAAATGGATAAATAAAATCTTTACAAATTTTTTTTTTTTTTTAGAAAGAGGGGAAGGAAGGGGGGAAGAGAGGGAGAGAAACATCCATGTGTGAGAGATAGATCTATTGGTTGCCTCTCTTATGCCCCCCACTGGGGAATCTGGCCCGCCACCCAGGTATGTGCTCTGACTGGGAATCTAACCAATGACCTTTTGTTTCACAGGCTAGCACTCAGTCCACTAATCCACACCAGCCAGGGCAACATTCCTTTTTGTTATTGTAAAATGCAAAAACTTACCATTTTTATCAGTTTTAAGTATGCAGTTCAGTGGTATTAAATACATTTATATTGTTTTGTTAGTATAATTCATCCATCTCCAGAACTAAAACTGAAACTCTGTACCCATTAAATCTGCATTTTCCCTGCCCTCTAGCAACTGGTAACCACCATTCTATATTTTGTCTCTGTAATTTTGGCTAATTATATAATATACAATATTTGTCTTTTCATGGCAGGCTTATTTCACTTAGAATGATGTTGTCAGTCTTTATCCTTCTTGCAGCATATGTCAGAATTGTCTCCCTTTCTACAGCTGACTAATATTCCATTATATGCATTTACAACATTTTCCATAGTGGACACTCAGGTAGCTTTCATGGTTTATTTTTCCCTTTGTTTTTGTTTTCTGTTTTTTTGCCCAAGGACATTTTGTCATTGCATTATTAGAAACAGAGGAAGGGAGGGAGAAAGAGGGAAACAAACATCGATGTGAGAGAGAAACATCTATTGATTGCCTTTCATAAACGCCCAACCGGGGACGGACCTACAACCTAGACATGTGCCCTAACTTAGAATCGAACCTGTGACCTTTCAGTTTGTGGAAAATACCCAACCAACTGAGCCACACTGACCAGGGCAGGTAGCTTTCATGTTTTTAGCTATTATGAATAATGCTGTTATGAGCATAGATATACAAATATCTCAGTTCCTTGCTTTCAATTCTTTGTGTATATATCCAGAAGTAGGATTGCCAGATCATATCATAATTATACTTTGTAATTTTCTCTATACCTATCATATTGTTTTTCATGACAACTCTACAGTTTTACATTCCTAACAACAGTGTATAAAAGGGTTCCTATTTCTTCACATTCTTGCCAATGTTTGTTATTTCCTAGTTGTTTTTTTTTTTAATAGCTATCTTAATGTGAGGTGGGTGGTATGTTGTACTTTTAATTTGCATTTTTCAAATGATTAGTTATATTGAATAGCTTTCATATGTTTATTGGCCATTTGTATATCTTTGGAGAAATGTTTAAGTTTTTGCCAATTTTTGGTTCAGTTTGTTTGACTTTTTATTGCTGAGTTTTAGAATTCTATATATACTCACATTATTAATTCTTCATTGGATATAAGATTTATCAGTATTTTTACAGTCGTTAGGTTACCATTTCACTTTATTTTTATTTTTTAAAATATTTTATTGGTTATGCTATTACAGTTGTCCCATCTTTTTTCTTCCCTTTATTCTCTTTCACCCTACATCCCTTTCCCACCAGCATTCCCCCATATCAGTTCATGTCCATAGGTCATACATGTAAGTTCTTTGGCTTCTCCATTTCCTATACTATTCTTAACCTCCCTGTATCTATTTTCTGCCTACCATTTATGCTTCTTATTCCCTGTACCTTTTCACCCATTCTTCTTCTCCCTCCCCACTGATAACCCTCTATGCGATCTCCATTTCTGTGATTCTGTTCCTGTTCTAGTTGTTTGCTTAGTTTGTTTCTGTTTTGTTTTGTTTTGTTTTTTAGGTTCAGTTGTTGATAGTTGTGAGTTTGTTGTCACTTTACTGTTCACAGTTTTTGATCTTCTTTTTCTTAGATAAGTCCCTTTAACATTTTGTATAATGAGGGACTGGTGATGATGAACTCCTTTAACTTGACCTTATCTGGGAAGCACTTTATCTGCCCTTCCATTTTAAATGATAGCCTTGATGAATAGAATAATCTTGTATGTAGGTTGTTGCCTTTCATGACTTTGAATACTTCTTTCTAGCCCCTTCTTGCCTGCAAGGTTCCTTTTGAGAAATCAGCTTATGGGAATTCCTTTTAGGTAACTGTAGGTAAAGATCGTTTTGAGAAATCACTCTTATGGGAAGTCCTTTGTAGGTAACTCGCTCCTTTCCTCTTGCTACTTTTAAGAGTCTCTCCTTATCTTTCACCTTGGGTAATGCAATTATGACATGCTTTGATGTGTGCTTCCTTGGGTACAACTTCTTTGGGACTCTCTGAGCTTCCTGGACTCCCTGGAGGTCTATTCCCTTTGCCAGGTTAGGGAAGTTCTCCTTCATTATGTTTTCAAACAAGTTTTCGATTTCTTACTCTTTCTCTTCTCCTTCTGGCATCCCTGTGATTCATATGTTGGAATGTTTAAAGTTGTCCCCGGAGATTCCTAAGCCTCTCCTCAATCTTTTGAATACTTGTTTCTTCATTCTGTTCTGGTTGGATGTTTATTTCTTCCTTTTGTTCCAAATTGTTGATTTAAGTTCCAGTTTCCATCCCTTCACTGTTGGTTCCCTGTATATTTTCCTTTATTTCATTTTGTATAGACTTCATTTCTTCCTTCATTTTGCTATCAGCCTAACTCATTTCTGTCAACATCCTGATTACCAGTGTTTGAACTCTGCATCTGATAGGTTGGCTATGTCTCTATCACTTAGTTCTATTTTTGGAGCTTTGATCTGTTCTTTTATTTGGGCCATTTTTTTGTTGTTGTTGTTGTTATGTTGTTATGTTGTAAGGGATGGAGCATTAGGCATTTGCCAGGGCCGGGCAACCCGTGGTGCTGCACTGTGGTACTGTATGTGGACCATGGGTCAGAAAGAGAACAGTGCCTCTTGTTTGGCTCTCACCCTACTTTCAATCACTTCTCCCACTGCCCTCAACCAAATTGGGCCCTTCTGGTGCTCATTCCCAGGTGAGTGGGTTTGTGTACATTCTATGACCCAGTGGGTCTCTCCAATGAACTCTCCTGAGAGGCTGGGAGTTTCTCCCATCTCCAGAACCCCCACAGATTTTTTCATTTGGACGTTTTGAGGCTTTATTTCCCCTCACTGGAATCCTGGGTTGTGCAGTCTGTCTCACTCCCCAGTAGTTCCTCCTGGTTTATCCGCACATAAATGTAGAACCTCCTGGTCCACCTGCCACAGCCTTGCCCACCCTGGTCCTCCAGGCGCCACCTTGCTGCGTGTCCTCTCCACCCCAGCTTCCCATCTCTACCTCTTCTGCCAGTCTGGATGATGTTTCTTCTTTAACTCCTTGGTCATTGGACTTCCATGAAGTTCAGTTTTCTGGCAGTTCTGGTTATTTTTTGTGTTTAAATTTGTTGTTGTCCTTCTTCTGTGTGTGCCAGGAGGCAAAGTGTATCTACCTACGCCTCCATCTTGTCTGGAAGTCAATTTTACTTTGTTGATAGTGCCTTTTTTAAAAAAAGATTTTTTTAATTTATTTTTACAGAAACAGGAAGGGACGGACAGAGGGAGAGAAATATCAGTGTGTGGTTGCCTCTCACACACCCCTTACCAGGGACCTGGCCCACAACCCCATTATGTGCCCTGACTGCAAATCAAACCAGTGATCCTTTGATTCACAGGTCAACACTCTGTCCACCAAGCTATATCAGTCAGGGCTGATAGTGATTTTAATCCACAAAACTTTTTAATTTTCATGAAGTCCAATGTGCCTATTTTTTCTTTTGTTGCCTGTGTCTGTAGAGTTATGTTGTATCCAAAAAATCATTGCCAAATCCAGTGTCATGAAACTTTTGCCCTATTTTCTAACAAGAGGTTTATAGTTTTAGCTCTTCCACTTAGGGCATTGATCCATTTGGAGTTAACTTTTATCTAGCTTTATTTTTTTGTATGTGGATACCCACTTTTCTTAGCACCAGTTGTTGAAAAGATTATTCTTTGCTCATTGAATAGTTGGCACCTTTGTAAAAAAAACTGACCATATAACAAAAGGTTTATTTCTAGATTTTGTTCTATTCCATGGGCCTATTTGTCTGTTTTTATGCCAGTACCACATTGTTTTGATTACTGTGTCTTTGTATTGTAGTTACTTTTGAAATCAGGAAGTATGAGTACTCCATTTTGGGTTTTTTCCTCCCCAAGATTGTTTTGGCTACTTGGTGTCTCTTGAGATTGCACATGAATTTTAAGATGGGTTTTTCTGTTATTGCAACAAACACCATTGGGATTTTGATATGTATTGCACCAAATCTGTAGATTAATTTGAGTAGTATTGACATCTTTAAATATTGTCTTCCCACTATAAAGAAAGAAATTATAGGCCAATATCCCTGATAATTGGCCAATATCCCTGATATTGGCCTATAGGTGAAAAAATACTCAACAAAATATTTGCAATTCGAATTCAGCAATACATTAAAAAGATCATACACCATGATTAGATGGGATTTATTCCAGGGATACAAGTTTGGTACAATATTTGCAAATCAAATCAATTAATGTGATACACCACATAAATAAAATGAAGCATTAAAATCATATGGTCATATCAGTAGATGCTGAAAAAACATTTTACAGGATCCAGCACAATTTATGATAAAATCTCTCAGCAAGGTGGGAATAGAGGGAATATACATCAAGATTATACAGGCCATATAAGACAAACCTACAAACCAATGTCATACTCAATGGGTAGAATTTTTAATTGTTTTCTTTAAAATCTACTTGTTGTCTACTTTCACTACCCTTATTCATCATAGTGCTAGAAGTCCTAGCCACAGCAATTGGAGAAGAGGAGGAAATAAAAGGAATCCAAATTGGGAAGGAAGAATTAAAACTGTCATTATTTATACATGGCATGATACTGTATATATAGAACATAAAAGATTTCATTTAAAAACTAATAGAACTGACCAATGAATTCAGTAAAGTAGAAGATACAAAATAAATATTCACAAATCTTTTGCATTTTTATACATTATTCATAAGCTGTTAGAAAGGGGAACTAAGAAAATACCATTTACAATTCATCAAAAAAAAACTAGGAAAAATTTTAACCAAGAAAGTGAAAGACCTATACTCAGAAAATTATAAGACAATGAAAACAGAAATTAGAAAGATACAAATAAATAGAAGCACATATTGTGCTTGTGGATAGGGAGAATTAAAATTAAAATGTCCGTACTACTCAAAACCATCTGTAGTTTCATTGCAATTCCTGTCAAAATACTTATGGTGTATTTCACAGAACCAGAACAAGTAATCCAAAAATGTATATGGAACCACAAGTAGCCACAGCTATCTTGAAAAAGAACAAAGTTGGAAGTTATCATACTACCTGATATCAAACTACATTACAAAGCTATAGTAATTAAAACAGCACAATACCATCATAAAAACAAACATATAATCAATGGAACAATACAGAGAGCTGGGAAATAAAACACATGCCTATATGGTCAATTAATACTTGACAAAGGAAGCAAAAATAGAATAATGGGGTAAAGACAATCTATTCAATAAATTGTATTGGAAAAATTGGATAGACACATGCAAAGTATGAAACAAGACCATCTCTTACACCATATCCAAGCACAAACTCAGAATGGATTAAAGACTTAAATGTAGGACTTGAAATCATGCAACTCCTAGAAGAAAACATAGGCAATAAAATCTCTGACGTTTCTTTAGCAATATTTTTCCTGTGCAAGGGAAACAAAAGAAAAAATAAACAGATGGGACTACTTCAAAGTAAAAATGTTTAGCACAGCAAAGGAAACCATCAACAAAACAAAAAGACATTCTACTGAATGAAATAAGATATCCGCCAGTGACACATCCAATAAGGGTTAATGTCCAGAATGTATAAAGAATTGAACACACATACACACACACAAAGAAATCAATCAAATTTAAAAATGGAGAAAGAATCCAAGTAGTCATTTCTCCAAAGAAGACAGACAGATGGCATTAGACATGAAAAGATGTTCAGTGTCAGTAATTATCAGAGACATGCAAATTAAAACCATACTAAGACATCACCCCACACCTGTCAGAATGGCTGTCATCAACAAATCAGCAAACAACTGTGTTGGCAAGAAATTTGGTGGAGAACAGGGAACCCTTGTGCACAATTGGTAGAAATGCAGAATGGTGCAGCCACTGTGGTAACTTAAAAAATTAAAAACAATACTGCCTTACAACCCACTAATTTTACTTCTCAGTACACATGGTCTGTCCAGAAAGTATCCGGCCATGTAATATGAAAAATAGAGGCATTTATTTAAAAAGATGCAAGAAACATTGTACATAGGACAATGACGCCTCAGTCCCCTTCAAAGTAGGCACATTGGGACCTCACACAGTTCTCACAATAGCAATCTGCTGTCCTGTTACATTTTCTTGAGTCTCATTGATGGTCTGAAATCTCTTCCCTTTCAAGTCGCAGGCACCAAATCTGGGATGTAGGGGGGCGGAGTCACTGGATGATTTGATGTTTCACTAAAACACTCTGCATGAGATGTGATGCATAAGTGGGTATGTTGTGATGAAGCTGCCAATCACCAGTTGCCCATAGCTGTGGCCTTCTGAATCATCCGAACAGTTCCCATGGAGGAATGTTCAAGTTTCACGCAGAATTTGATGGAGATTCATTGCCATACTTGCTAAGTCATTTTGAGTATAACAGCCACACAGTACTCATGCTCATTCAGTGAAATTAACCGCCCCCACTGACTAGTACAGTGAAGTCATCATTGTTCATTCATGCACATTCCAGTCCACTCTCCTTGGCTCCTAGGTTACATGGAATTGAAAGACAATACCCAACCTATGTTCATTACAGCATTATTTATAATAGCCAAGTTATGGAAGCAGCCCAAGTGCTCATTAATAGAAGAGTGGATAAAAAAGCAATGGGACTTTGGCCCAGATGGAGGCGTAAGTAGATACATTTTGCATCCTCCCACAGCGAAAGGAAGGACAACAAAATATTTGAAAACAAAAAATAATCAGAACTGCCAGAAATTTGAACTTAATGGAAGTCCAGCAAATAGGGAGTTAAGGAAGAAATATTCATCCAGACCAGTAGGAGTGGCAGAGATGGGCAAGGCTGTGGCTGGTGGACTGGGAGGTTCTATATTTGCATGCAGCTAAACCAGGAGGAACAACTGGGGAGCAAGACGGACTAGACAACCCAGGGTTCCAGCATGGGGAAATAAAGCCCCACACTGGTGCAGGAGGTGCAGGGAAGAGGCAAATAAAGGGAAGAAAAAGATGAGACAACTGTAATAGCATAATCAATAAGATACATTTAAAAAAATAAAAAAGCAATGATAAATATATATACGTATATATGTATATGTATGTATATATGTGTGTGTGTGTGTGTGTGTGTGTGTGTGTGTGTGTGTACACACCCCATTTTCAGTTTTTCTGACTGAAAAACCTGTTGGGGTTTCAGGGTGGGAGAAACTCCCAGCCTCCCAGGAGAGTTCATTGGAGAGACCCACTAGGTCATTGAATGTACACAAACCCACTCACCTGGGTATCAGTCCCAGGACTGCCCAATTTGCTTGTGGGTAGTGGAGAAAGTGACTAAAAGCCCAACAAGAGCTTACCAAGTGGCCTTGTTCCCTCTCAGACCCCTTCCCCATGTACAGCAGCACAATGCAGGGAAGTGGGTTGCCCCACCCTGGCAAATGCCTAAGGCTACGCCCCTTACTATGTCACAGGCATCCTGAAACAAAAAATATGGCCCAAATGCAAGAACAGTTCAAAGCTCCAGAAATAGAACTAAGGGATAGAGACGTAGCCAACCTATCAGATGCAGAGTTCAAAACACTGGTAATCAGGATGCTTACAGAAATGGTTGGATATGGTTGCAAAATAGGGGAAGAGGTGAAGACTATGCAAAGTGAAAGAAAGTTATACGGCAAACCAACAGTGAAGGGAAATAAACCAGGACTTAAATCAACAATTTGGAACAGAAGGAAGAAATTAACATTCAGCCAGAACAGAATGAAAAAATAAGAATTCAAAAATATGAGGAGAGGCTTAGAAACCTCTGGGGACAACTTTAAATGTTGCAACATATGAATCATAGGGATGCCAGAAGAAGAGGAAGAGCAAGAAATTGAAAATTTATTTGAAAACATAATGAAGAATTTTCCTAATCTGGCAAAGGGAATAGACTTCCAGGAAGCTCAGAGAGTCCCAAAGAAGTTGCACCCAAGGAAGCACACACCAAGGTACATCATAATTACACTACCCAAGATGAAAGATAAGAGAATCTTAAAAGCAGCAAGAAAAAAGGAGAGAGTTACCTGCAAAGGAGTTCCCATAATACTGACTATCAGCTGATTTCTCAAAAGAAACCTTGCAGGCAAGAAGGGTCTAGAAAGATGTATTCACAGTCATGAAAGGCAATGACCTACATCCAAGATTACCAGCAAAGCTATCATTTAGAATGGAAGGGCAGATAAAGTGCTTCCCAGATAAGGTCAAGTTAAAGGAGTTCTTCATCACCAGTCCCCTATTATATGAAATGTTAAAGGGACTCATCTAAGAAAAAAAAAGATCAAAAACCGTGAACAGTAAAGTGACAACAAACTCACAACTATCAACAACTGAACCTAAAAAACAAAACAAAACAGAAACAAACTAAGCAAACAACTGGAACAGGAACAAAATCACAGAAATGGAGATCACGTGGAGGGTTATCAGTGGAGAGTGGGAGGGGGAGAATTGGGGAAAAGGTACAGGGAATAAGAAGCATAAATGGTAGGTAGAAAATTGATAGAGGGAGGTTAAGAATAGCATAGGAAATAGAGAAGCCAAAGAACTTATGTCTATGACCTATGGACATGAACTAAGGTGAGGGAATGTGGGTGGTAGGAGGTGCAGGGAAGAGGCAAATAAAGGGGAGAAAGAGATGGGACAACTGTAATAGCATAATCAATAAAATACATTTAAAAAAAAAGCAATGGTATATATATATTATATATATATATGTATATATTGTATATATATATACAATGTACTATACCTGTCCATAAAAAAAAGATGAAATTTTACCATTTGTGACACCATAGATGGACCTAGAAGGTATTATGCTAAGTGAAACAAATCAGAGAACAGATATCATGTGATTTCACTTATATGTGGAATCTGGAGAACAAAATAAACAAACAAAATAGAAACAGACTCATAGATACAGAGTTTAGACTGGTGGTTGCCAGAGGGGAAGGTTTTGTGGGGGTTGGGTGAAAAAGTTAAAGGATCTAAGAAGTGGAAATCACAGAATAGTCATAGGGATGTAAAGCATAACATAGGAAATACAGTCAATAACATTGTAATAACTGTGTATGGTACAAGATAGGTAGTTGAAATATCAGGGGGATCACTTTGTAAAGTATATGACTGTCTAACCATTATGCTGTACACCTGAAACTAATACAAAATAATATTGAATGTAAACCATAACTGAAAAAAAATGTTTAATATAGTGGAAGACCATGAATATGAGCTGTGTCTCCATGTATTTATGTCTTCTTAATTTCTTTCTCCGGTGGTTTTTTGTATTTGTTTTTTAGTTTTCATTGTTCAAATCTTTCACATTCTTGATTATTCTCTTTGATCTTTTTTAAATGGAATTGTATTGATTTTCTTTTCACATTGATCATTGTTTATCTGTAAAAATGCAACTGATTCCTGTGTGTTGACTTAGTATCTTGCTACTTTGCTCAATAAAAATTGTCTATCCTAACAATTTTTTGTAGACTGGGGATTTTTAAATTTAATACCATATAATCTATGAACATAGATAATTTTACTTCTTCCTTTCCAATTTGGATGCCTTTTGTTTCCTTTTCTCTCCTAATTGCTCTGGCTACACCTTCTAGTACTATATGTCAAATAGAAGTAGCAAAAGCAAACATCCTTGCCATGTTCCTATGCTTAGAGAGAAAGCTCTGTCTTACCATTGAGTATGATGTTGGCTGTGAGGTTTTCATGTATGGCTTTTTTCATGTTGAGGTAGTTTTCTTCTATTTCTTGTTTGTTGATATTTTTTATTCTAAAAGGATGTTGACTTCTGTCAAATGCTATTTCTGCCACAATTGAGATGATTGTGCATTTTTTTCCTTCATTCTGTTAATGTGGTGCATTATATTAATCAGTTTTGTGTGTTGAACCATCTTTGCATTTCAGGAACAAATTCCATTTGGTCATGTTGTATAATTCTTTTAATATGTTACTGAACTTGATTTGCGTATGTTTTATTGAGAATTTTTACATTAATGTTTATAAGAGATAATAGTCTGGTTCTGTTTCCTTGTAGTATCTTTACTGGATTTGGCTTCGAGATAATGCTGGCCTCAAAGAATGAGTTAAGAAATGTTTCTTACTTTTTAATTTTTTGGAAAAGTTTGAAAAATATTGGTGTTAGTTCTTCTTATATGTTTGGTAAAATTCATCAGTAAAGCCATGGCTTTGGTTTTTTGGTCCATGGCTTTTCTTTATCAAGATATTCCTTGGTTTATTGATATGATCTCTTTACTAGTTATAGATATATTTGGATTTTCTATTTCTTCATGACTTAGTTAGAGTAGGTTTTATGTTTCTAGGAATTTGTTCATCTCATCTAGGTTATCCAATTTATTGTCGTACAGTTGTTCATCGTACTCTTAATATCCTTTTAGAATTGGTACTAATGGTTCCACTTTCATTTCTGATTTTAGTAATTTGAGGCTTCTCTTTTTCTTCTTAGTCCACCTAGCTAAAGTTTTGTCAGTTTTGTCAACAAAAGTCGCTTTTGTTGATCTTTTAAAGAACCAACTTTTGGTTTCATTGATTTTTCTCTACTCTTCTTTTTTTTTGTATTTCATTTACTTAATCTTTATTATTTTTGTCCTGCTAGCATTGGGTTTAGTTTAGGTGGTTGATTTGATATCTTTTTTGTTTTTTAATCTAAGAGTTTATAGCTTTAAATTTTTCCCTTAACACTGCTTTGGTGTGTTCCATAGTTTTGATATGCTATGTTTTTATTGTTATTCATCTGTATATTCCAGTTTCCCTTATGATTTCTTTTTTGATCTATTGGTTGTTTAATAATGTGTTGTTTAATTTTCACAAAAGTGTAAAATTTTTAATAACTTTTTTTATTGTTGTTCAAGTAGAGTTTTCTCCCCTCCCCATGTAAATTTTCCAGTATTCCCTTTGTTAGTGATTTCTGGCTTCATCTGTGGCTTATATTCTAATGAAAGAAAAAGACAAACTCAAGTGGTGCTATGAAGAAAAGGTAGGGTAGGGGAATAGGAAATGCCTTGTTTGGACAGATGATGATTGCTCTTTTACCAGAGTGTCAAAGAAATTCCCTGATAAGTTAATGTTTGAACAGAGATCTTAAGGAAATGAGGGAGAGAGCCTTGTAGAAGAAAAGATGAAGAAGCCCTAAGGTTGAAAGCATGTTTGGCATTTAGAGGAAATTCGAAGGAGCAAGTGTAACTAGAATGAGTGAGTGAGGAGGAAAGTGGTAAGAATCAAGAGTCAGAATAGTATTGGGAAAGGCAGCCAGATCAAATAGGTCCTTAAGGACTTCATTTTTACTCTGAATCGAGAAGCCATTGGAGGATTTTAAGCAAATGTAGGTCATGTGCTTTGAAACTTAGGTTTAAACTCACTGTGCCTGCCGTGTTAAGATTAGTAGAGAGACAAAGATGAAGGCAGGGAAATTAGTTACACTATAACAGTAGTCAGGGCAAAAAAATGATAGTGGCTTGGACCAGGATAGTAGCGGTGCAGATGGCAAGGAGTGGTTGTATTCTGGATATATCTTGAAGGTGGGATTGGATATGGAGTGTCAGGGGGGAAAATGAGAGTAGAGAGATGATGCCCAGTATTTTTGGTCTAAACTGGAATAGTGGAATTGCCATTAGCTAAGATAGGGAAAACTGAAAGGGTAACAGGTTTGGAGCAGGAAGAAAGGGGTTCAGAGTTTGGATTTTAACATGTTAAGTTTATATGCTTTTTAGACATCTAATTGGAGTTACTGAGTAGACAGTTTAATATGAGTTCCTGGTCTAAAGGAGTAAGCCAGACTTAAATTTGGGAGTTGTCAGGATATAAATTATATTTAAGCATGAGACTAGTAGAAGTCACCTAGTATATGAACATAGATAAGAAGAAGAGATACTGAATCCTGTGGTGTTCCAACATTTAGAGATGGTGGATATGAGTAGTACTCAGCAGAAGAGACTGAGAAGGGGAGAGTGTTCAGTAACATAGAAGGAAAACCGAGAGAGTATGGTGTCTTAGAAACCAGGTAAAGAAAATGTCAGTGCGAACTGCTCATGGTGGATTGAGGAATATGAGGACTGAGGATTTATTATGGAATGTTGGCAACAGATCATTGATAACCTTGATGAGCCGTGTTAGTAGAGAAGTGGGTAAAAGTTAGGATTCTGTTGAAGAGAATTAGGGGAAAGGAATTAAAATTTTACAAAAAGTTGAGCACAAAAATAGGGCAATACTTGGAGAAGGACAAGTTGGAGTCAAGAGCAGCGATGCTTTGTCTTTTATTTTTTTTAATAAGAGAAATAATATGGTTGTATACTGGTGGAAATTATCTAATACAGAGGCAAAAATGGACTCAGGCAAAGGAAGGGACATTTGGTAGAATGATATTCTTGAAAAGGTGAGAGAGGATTCTTAAATGGAGGAATTAGCTTACATAAGACAGAAAATACGAGTACACGTGAAGGTCTTAAGTTGCAGATGAGGTGTGAGTATGTGAACGTTTTCATCTTGATTCTTCCATTTTCCCTGAAATAAGAAACAAAGTTAGTAGTTGAGACTGAGCAGAAGACTGAGAAGGAAGGAAATTTTGAGTCCCAGCTAGATATTTCTAAAAGAAAATTAATTTTACAGTTACCCTTTGGTAACCCATTCTAGTATCCTATAGCCCTTATCTGTTCTATAAAACCTGTAAGCATTAATTTAAAACAAATAAATTGAGAGTAATGATTAACATTCATTGAATATTTGTGCCACACACGATATGATGGTAAGGACTGTTATTATCCCTATTGTACAAAAAAGTAAACATGCTTAGAAAGTTTACGGTACTTGCCCACAATCTGAAAACTATGAAGTGACAGTAGTGAGACTTAAACTTCAATGTGCAAAAATAAGAATTTATAGCAAAATAAATTGGAGAATGTATGTTCAGATTATGTTTAAAAACAAATGAAAACTAAAGGTTAAAAGTTAGGGGTAGAATAGAAAAACTCAGTTGAAAGCAAAAGGAATAATAAAGGATCTCTAAAATATCATATAATCATTTGGAAATATTTCCATTTCTCCAAAGTTTCATAGAAACATAACTATTTTATTTTTATTTGAAAAGAATCTCTGGAAGGTCACCTATCTGCTTTTTTTCCCTATGCTTAATAAAGAATTACTCTTAGGGTTAAATGATGGATTTGTTTGTTTGTTTGTTAATCTCTATAGATAGATACTGTTTCTTAGAATTTCTTTTTTTAATATATTTTATTGATTATGCTATTACAGTTGTCTCATCTTTTTCTCCCCTATATCCCCCTCCACCCTGCACCACCCCTCCCTCCAATGTTCCCTCCACTTTAATTCATGTCCATGGGCATACATATAAGTTCTTTGGCTTCTCCATTTCCTATACTGTTCTTAACCTC